>JALPQI010005226.1:0-57392 GCA_025490895.1 Thaumatotibia leucotreta | reverse complement strand
ATAGTCGTCTGTTTCTGTCTACGTGTGAAAGAAAGAGATGTTACATAATTGTTGACTTATGCAATATAATATTCAAATGTTTACTATTTCTACTATATACTAATGTACTTAATTGTATAAATAATTACCGTATCGAAATAATCTTCACTTGAACACCAAGAACAACTAAACGTGTCACTAGGTGCTTGCAACGTTAAGAACACCTTTAGGTGCCATGATGTCACCTGTCAAAGCGATTCTCACACTTTTACGTATGGCTTAGGTACATTTGCTCGATTGGGTTCGAACTTTTGGTGTATTTTTTAGCCCTATCTTGTGTAAGATGTAAGGCGTTCAAAGGTAACATGACACCATGAAGCTAACGCTACTCAGGTAATTCAGCTCAAAAGGCACGAACCAAATACGAAGCCGAAGAATCACTAAATTATATTCATAATCTGTAATACCTATTCATTTTATTACATATAACTTAAATATTCAAGAAAACAACAGAAAACGGAATATGTGATTCTCTTAAATATGAAAAAGTAGTAGGTACCTAGTTATAATATATTATACAATAATGTCTGTTTCAATCTTTAACCACAAGAATTAAACCGGCTCCGTTGTAATTATGATCCCAAAAGGCTACAAGATTATACGGAAATGAAATAAGGTTAACATAAATGTATCATATTTTGTGATTGTTCCGTTGTCATCAGCAGTTCCACGTTTGTTATATTATATTACACTATGACAAACAAGTAACCTGATGGTAAACAGCTACTGCAGCTTATAAACGTGGGCACAGTGATGTCACATACGTTTTGCCGACCCTATGTCTCTATGTCGTTAGCAAAAGTCGACAGAAGTCTTGGTGGGCCCCCCATTGAATGCCCGTAGAGTTTTGGTTATGTTACGCAGCAGGAAACCATCACCATTAATAGATAGAGAATGTTAATTTGACTTTAGTTGTCTGTAAGGTATTCATCTCCCACCTCTTTACCCTTCACTTGATAAAAATATAATATTTATATGAATACGCTTGATATGTACATGAACGTACTAAACATCTATGTAAACGTGGATTTCAAGAATGAACGCAATTTCTCAATACTTGAGGAACTTAACTGATTAAAAATCCGTTTAGAAGTTCCCAAAATTCTAGGATTTCCCAACGACCCCGCCATCGGAAATAGTCTCTGACAAAAATCCTGTATTGCTTATTAGTTGCTTAAATTAATGTAAGATCGTCATATAGCGCACCTTCTACGAGTAAATACTTAAATATTGTCAGCTCATGCACCTACGGGCGACTTCCTTTACTGCTGATAGTCTGCTATTGACACTGGAAACTCTACTTGTCAGCATCCATAACCTAGCTAGCATTGACTATGCCTACGAAACTGGAGGTTAAAGATTCGAATCCCGGCGAAGACGAATATTTGTTCCTTGCTCATGGTTGTTTTCTTGTTATTTCAATATAAGTATATCTTCCTATTTCAGTACCTATAGTATATACAGTGTAGAAATTAAACTCAGGCCCTGGAGGAAAACTACTTTAAATCCTTAAGCTAGCTAATTTTACTTAAAGGAGACATTCCTTTATTCCGCCGTGTGGTGACGGCAGTAAGAATACATTTGTCACAACCCCAACTCCTCCTGCGGGTGTCGTAAGAGTCGACTAAGGGATTGAAGTGTCACTGACCATTTTACAAGATTGATGATGGGCAGCAGCGTCATCATAGTGGACACATTACTGCGATTGCCAATCCGCTTGCCCAGCGTGGCGATTATGGGCATTTACCTCCTAATGCGTCTATACGCATAGTTAATAGGAGAGGCCTACGTCCAGCAGTCGACTAACATAGGCTGATGATGATGATGATGATGATGTATATTGTACCTATCTATTATAGAAATATGTCGTCTATCCACACCACACACACACACAATATCGTCACGCATTCGCACAATCTAAGCCTTATTTATTACTTTGGGCCTATCGACTTGTAAAATATTGGTATAATCCACATCTATGACAGCCGCAAACGAAATGCGTGTACCAAGTTCTGAGAGTCCCCTTGGTCTTCATCTTCAGTTTCTTCGATTTCTGACAGAAACGTTATTTAAATAAATACAAAATTCGCCATGGACAGGACAT
This sequence comes from Thaumatotibia leucotreta, assembly GCA_025490895.1. Taxonomy (NCBI): domain Eukaryota; kingdom Metazoa; phylum Arthropoda; class Insecta; order Lepidoptera; family Tortricidae; genus Thaumatotibia; species Thaumatotibia leucotreta. The sequence goes on along the minus strand of JALPQI010005226.1, from coordinate 55,249 downwards.
GCTTAAGAAACTTCAAAAGATCGCTTGATTTCTCCAAAATGCTAATTAGATCCTGACTTGATTGTTTAACCAATTAAAAAGTATTTTAAATAAAAAATATGTACATATATTCAGCACAGTTACTTCGCTATCGGAAAATTGGCTTTTATTGAATTTTCACCCCTTTGTTAATATACCTACAGCTATAGCTACTCTTGAACATTTCCCCCAGTTCTATAAATACATATAATAGTTACCATAACCACTACGTTTTTCAATTACATTTTCCTCTAGCCTGAAAGTGACTTGCCGCCAAAAGCTCGAATAATGAATAACGAATTAATAACTAATTTCCTAGTGGGAGAATCACTTTGACATCATACGTCATGACAAAACAGATTCTGGGTGAAGACACGACAAGACAATACGCCTCGGAGCTCTTCTAGGTGGACTTGACTTCCCTGCAAACACAACAGAAACGAATAGAAGATAAATAAAATTATTTTCTCCAATATGCTCGGAAATGTTCGCATTAATGTAGCAAAAACGAAACGCGAAGTACCTTCTTATGTACCAGCTCAAATTAAAAAAAAAGATTTTCATTATTGTACAGTTTTTGCGGCCGCGAAATTGTACTAAAATCCATTAATGTATTGTTTTTTACTTCTTAAAAACTACTTTTGGACTTTGAAAAAAATGCATACAGCCAAATTCTAAAGCCACGACCAAACGCCTGGTCTGGATAGAGCGAGAGACGGCGATCAAATCTATGGCCGTCTCGTTCTATCATGAGTTACAAACGCCTCGGTGTGTCAGGTCGTGTAGGTACGGTTTAATGAAACCATAGATATCGTTACTATTTTTTATGAACGACCATGCATTAAAAAAAAGTTTAGGCGGGAATCATAAGAGATTTTTTCTTTTCAATTGTTATTCAATTTGCAAGAAGAATTACTTAATCGATTGTAATAAATTTTGTTTTATTTCCTTGCATGTTTGGAGAAAAGTCCTATATGTGCCTCGGACGGAAATAGAATTTCGTGGATTCGTATGTAATTGTCGGCCTCAGCGTCGCTTCGTCCGACAAAAAATACTCATCCACGAAATTCGCTTTCCCGGCCTCTGCAATAATGTACTATTATTTGTACCCGTACACAATATAGAGATCTCTTTTCTCTTACGATTTTCTATGATAAAACTAAAAATATGCGCGAATCGACAATGGTTTCCCTTGTAATAAAATTAAATGTGAAACGATCGTTTATTTATCAATGGTAAAAGATAGCACTTGTATACTTTTGTTGTAGACATTAATTACATGACGGCTTCCATAATTTAGTCGATAATCAGTAGTCACCCTGCTTGCGAAGCGAGGTTCGAATCCCGGAGGGTGCATCTCTTCGCGTAAGTAGTATTTATAACAAAAATATTGGTTCCTCAGTCATGGTTCTTTTCTACGTATTTAAGTATCTAATACATATATACCAAATATACATATCCTCCTTTAATTAGTACACAAAACCCAAGCCTTAATGGAGCTTACCGTGAAACTCTGTAGATTTGTGTATGAATGCTTTATGACGTTCATTTATATTTTGACTATTTTACGCAGTAGGTATGAAAACTATTTTACACTATACTTCTTAGGTACTCACATTTACCTGTGGTTATACTTTCGTAAGATACCTTAACGAAATATTTAGATTAAAAAAGGCAAGTTGGCTTGATGCATATTTATAGAACACACAGATTGATGCATTATATAGTACATTTTTGTTTACATTACTTACGAGTACATACTATTTCATAGAATCTTATATTCAAAGCTAATCTAAGCACGGACACCGTTTACCAATTTTTCAATACCAAGGATGTATACCTACCACCTTTCCTGGAGGAGCTATTCTTCATCATAATTAAAGTTCTTGACGAAGTATTCCACTGTCCGTTTCATATCTATCTCATCTTGCCTTGAATGTAGTTCACCATTGTTGACTGATTAATTGCATTTGCTCTTCGATGTGCATGTAAAAAGTAAATAATATATTAGTAACTTAAGAATTTTAAGTGACTGGCCAGGTGGCCAGATATAGCACAGAACCGGGATGAATAGAAGAAGAGGGGGGAGGCCTTTGCCCAGCAATGGGACAGAATGGGCTTATAATAATAATAATAATCGGGGGCAGCTTGTGGCGAGCTGACGGTGAGTGGCGACACCGCGGACCCCTATTCCAGAGGGCCCTTTTATATGGCCCTCGCCTCTGTGCTTGCCTTGACCGGCCGGCCAGAGTGGATTCGCAAGAGCGGGACCTATGCTCCAGGTTGGAAGTGTAAAATGTCATAACGCCGGCGGCCCTTGAACGGATTACCGGGATCTGGCTACCGCAGTCTCACCTCTCGACAACCTCAAAGCCGCTCTGAAATGTTGCGCTATTGTCGCACTGTGCGTGCGGCCGTTTGTAGGGCCCACTAAATGAGTTGGCGAGTCACCACCTGCCTTTTTACAATTTTGAGACTGATTGTCACGGCAGGTGTCCGCTAGTCTCCTCCCATAACCCAGTATCCAGTCCATCCATTATACCAACCATAGCCCAAGACCTTAGTTTCCATCGCAGTCACAGTGCTGCACTGCAATAGTCTTTGCACCTGGCGGGGACCATCTCCGGACGTATCATATTGTGCGCTCGGGGATGGTATCCGCCACGTGTATCCCTTGCTTTTAGATTATTTGTCTTAAAAGGCCTCTGCGCTGTTGGCTTCGGCCCCACGTATGCCTCCCAAAGGTCCGAGACCCCATGGTCCCGAGATAAGGTAAAGACGAACAATAATAATAATAATAACTTAAGACTAGGTTGATTTATACATATATACTAGACTATACTTGACTTGAGTAATATAAAATTATACAAATTGATCGCCATTTTAAATGGTAAATGCCCTTTACTATTGCAATAATTGAAACATAAATACATTGTCATTATGGTCATTGTAGAAGATGCGTGATAAGTAGTATAATAATCACAGCGACATTACTCAAATGACTCATCATAAAAACAATCAAAATCTAGTAACTTTGTTCAAGTAAGTAGGTACCTATGAATATATGTATAGGTTACCTGTAAATTCTTGTATTATTGGAAATGGGGAAGTTTATAAGAGATTTCAAAAGAATTAAGATACTTTCAAATAACGATATTTCGTTCACGAGTCCTTTAAAATTAATTAGAAACCGCTTCGGTATGGACAGACGGACGGACTAGCACATAGGTACTATAACATAATATGTGCATAGATATGTATTTTTAGAACTAGGAAAAGGACGGATGTATGACATTGATGGCATAAAATCATACCTATCTAGTACCAAACACTGCTTAGCATATTAGGACTACTAAAATTACAGGTTTCGGGTTTACGGCAAATGTGCCTACAACGCTCAAGAAAATGATGATGCATTGACCGTAAATTGGTACTTCTACTTCGTTTTTGGTATAGTAACTTAAATTGAAAATTCATACTATATCATAAATTAAACGGTGTTAGATTTATGTGTAACAATATTCTACTCTGTAATACCTAGTAATATTGCCTGAGAAGCTGGAGGTTTATAGTGTTAAATCAAATAAAGTACCTATACACATACATTGGCCGTCTGGTTATGGCAGTAAGAATACATTTGTCACCACCTTAACTCCTCCTGTGTGTATCGTAAGAGTCGACTAAGGGATTGAAGTGTCACTGACCTTTATTTTATAAAAGATTGATGATGGGCAGCAGCGTCATCATAGTGGACACATTCCTGCGATCGCCAATCCGCTTGCCCAGCGTGGCAATTATGGGCATTTGTCTCCTAGTGCGTTTATACGCATAGTTAATAGGAGAGGCCTATGTCCAGCAGTGGACTATTATAAGCTGATGATGATGATGATGACACATACATACTTATACCTACACAGATACTTGCCATCTACAATAAACTCACTTGAAAAACATTAGACTTCAGTCATTCATAATCTAGTTTATGTTTTAGTAGGTATTAGTTTCGAGTACAAGAACATGGGGATGCATAATGAACCTGACATAAATAAGACATTATTCCGTTACGTTAAATCGATTTGTGTAAGATGTCCCAACATATTTATTTATTTATTTTACACCTCGGCCTAGGTAGGTTACAAATCACTTATATATTATTGAGATAAGAAAACTTAATAAACTAGTCCTTTCAGAAGTATTTATGTACTAGTATCGAATCGAATTCGCTATGTGGTTGCGGTTGCCATATGATGACGGCAATAAGAATAAATTTGTCACCACCCCAACTCTTTCCGTGGGTGTCGTAAGAGCCGACTAAAGGATTGAAGTGTCACGGACCATTCATTGATAGAAGATTGATGATGGGCAGCAGCGTCATCATAGTGGACACATTAATGCGATCGCCAATCCGCTTTCCCAGCGTAGCAATTATGGGTATTTACCTCCTAATGCGTCAATATGCTAATGGGATGTATTTGTGATAGCCTGACGATGATGATGAGAATCGAAGGAGACCACGTTGCCAATAAAACCTTAGAACCTATTCACTGGCATTGGACATTTGTACTTATTTATAAACTACTACTACTTATTTTAAGTATTTTAACAGGATGCGTTATTAGATACTTCTCACCATTGTGGAATGTGAAGTCTGAACTATCTTATGTAGCATAATAATAGCTCACAATCTTATTTCCTATAATTAATTAGATAATTCGATTGATAATTATTCGGGCATGGTGCGATAGAACAATCCTATTCATATAGAAAACCTAAGGCATTTATAAGCATGAACCTAAATAGCATACCATACATACACAGGTACTAAATGAGGGATCACATACCTTCCTTTTTTCTTAAGGCTATCAAAAAAATCTGATCAAAGCTTTTCATAGCTGGAAAGACAAACTGGCAGACAACATTAGGTCCTAAGTACAACTATGTGTATTATTTTACATATGAGGTTCTTTACTTTTTAAAAGACCTTCCTATCAATATGATAACAAAATTATAACACTAGTTTTGACTGCTTTTACCCCTTCCTTTACATTCTAATGAGTATTACTAAACTAAATAATATACTTTACAGAAACCACAGCCAAATTGAACTAGAGTAATTGTGTTGTCTAGTTGGTGATTCAAGCAGTCAGAACTCCATGATGAGGATGCACTGCGTCGGCGATGGAGGAATTGTCGTATCTTCTGTCCCATTTGTCGTCGTCGTCTACCTCTGGCTACAGCAGCTGCTTGCCATCAGAAGGCTTGTATGCTTTGCTTATTTGCCACCGTAATAATAAAAAAGTCAAAATGTAAGATGCCTAGGTCCTACCAACCAACTACATTTTCATCACCATCATATCAAAATCCTAGAATATGTAGCTACTTACTCTGATATCCATCCTATTTGATAGCATTAGTATGACTTACACTTATTTTACAATCATGTAAACGATTACTTAGTTATCTAGAATTACCCTATTGGCAGTGAGCACGACGCCCTAAAGTATTCCACGTGATATGTTTTAATCATATCGAGCAGTTATGTAGTACATCGTGCTCGTTATTTTGTTCTGCTGTATTATGACAGCATTTTGAATAACTAATATTACGTAAATAAATGGCTACACTGATATCTGTAAAAGTATTTTTATAATAAAATGCCCTAAGCGTGTGTGATGCCGCTGATGGCAATAAGAATACTTTGTCACCACCCAACTCTTCCCGTGGGTGTCGTATGAGTCGGCTAAGGGATTGAAGTGTCACTGACCATTTATTTATCGAAGATTGATGACTCCCATCCGCTTGGCCAGCGTGGCGATTATAGGTATTTTCCTCCTAATGCGTTTATACGCATAATTTCAGCAGTGGACTATCATAGGCTGATGATGATGATGATGATGGGCAGCACCATCATCATAGTGGACACACTACTGCAATCGTCAACCCACTTGCCCCGCGTGGCGATTATGGGCATTTACTAGTAATAGGAGAGGCAGGTGACAATTAATATTATACCGATTCATTTATACTAAATATACTGAGATATGTATAAATGTACTCACCGTAAGGATGTAAATCATGTCATTAAATATTATAAAAATATTGTCATGTGTATAATCTTGTCGTTCAGATACATTATTCATTATCTAATGATGATCGTCAATATAATTTATAATTTTTATAATTTATATGTAGTTTTGTTTAACAATATAATAATTGATTCACGTCATCTGTCATTATGTCAAGTTTGCTTTTTTTATTTAAAAAAAGGCTTTTGTCACCCTTGTTTCATCGGCTTGTCATATTTCTCCATGTCATTTCTTCAATTGCTATTTTTGGCAGCACAATCTATCGATGAGTAGCGGAACCAAAACTTCGTGAAAACAATAATAAACTTATAACACTTTTTTTTTAAATAACATGAACCCTGCATGCCATTGGGTGTTGGTGCCATACAATGAAATAATGTCCTAATTAAGAGCTTTAAAACGAGGTATATCTCAACCGTAGGTATACATTCATGGGACACGGTCCATACAATACTTAATGCCTATTCTTCTTTCTCGGGTATTTGCAATCTGTTTCTGTGTGCGTCCGGCGTTGGAAAATTTCATTATTTTTTCTTTGGTATATGACATCTAATATTTAAAATATACTGGGATTTTCCCAAAAATAATAATTTCATAGTAAACAGTATACTTTTTGTTTTTCTCAAAATAATATAATATTAAATTATATTACTGATTTTAACGAAGTGCGTTTAAAACTTACACATTTGAGACCTTAAAAATACATTATTTTCATTTTAACATTAATCAATTCTTAAAATAAACGCATTTTAGCAGTCGAACGAGACTCTTCATTATTTTGTTACAAGTCACAAGCGACAAGTGTATAATACAACCTTCGAAAAACAAAATGACTGTTCAATGCCTACTAGTACATGACGTTTAGTTGTATTTTTCAATTATGACACTTGTAAAATCTCTAGTATCCCCACTCTTGTAATAATTTATATAGATGTGTCAAACGAGAACTTGTGAAAAATATTGATTTAACAGCGTTGCCATGGATACACACTTGTAATACAAGGCTTGTAATGTACGAGAAATAGGCCCGTGTGTAATGTACGTGATAAAAAAGAAATCAAACTTTCAATATACATTTACTTGATGCCGCTTAGCCGAATAGCTTTTTTCAAGACACCCAACCGAAAAACGTTCTTGGCTTAAGATCGGACCAGTATCTAATTTCAACTCTGAAGTAAGGAGAGGAAGTTGCATAGCTTCCTGTTAAAGATCGGATCTCCAAAAATTCTCGAAAAAATCACTTTTTTTTAAACGTTCCTAGCTTACGACTGAAGCGGCTGAGAGGTTGCTGCGAAAAGTAGCGCGATAAACGGTAACGCATGACCGTAATAAGTTCAGAAGCTACCAGGTTACAGTACCTTCCGTACAGTTTATAAGATAAGTATGTAAGTAATCACAAGGGCTGATTACACGTCGCAAGACACGTCAAACACGTCAGGCATCTCGAATGACAAAGAAAAGCTTTCTCGCCTTGATCGACGGCCCACTCCATCTTCATTGGGGCCCAACTAAATATTAGAGGGAATTAATGCGACGGTGTAATATTTCGTCTGAAACGAGTCTGGTAGTATTGTCGATGCGAGCAGGGGCCTATTTCTCAAAAGGTTGTAACTTGTCATACTAAGCGAAAGTCCTTATCTAATTAATGGTGTTAAAAAGAGACTGCTATTTAGTAATACTCGTACTAGTTACAAGCTTCTGAGATACGGGCCTCAATATAGCGTTACTTACCTATCGTTCAAGAATAATGTAGCAATCAAAATAATACCGTGTTGTAAATCTAATTTAGTACCTATACTGGCTATACTTAGAACTGAAATAACAACCAGCCAGTATTTTGGATTGCGGCGTTATTCATGATACCTAATCATCGATGTAGCATGTATCGTGAGCCGTGACGCGTTACTCATCTGGAAAAGGAAACCTTCAATAAACGGGAATCGTAAGTGCGTTCAACCAAAAGTTTTAGAAGCAAGCATTTTAGGAGGGTAAAAAACAATTGGTAGTAACTCAAAAACCTTTTAACCGCCGATTTTTTTTCATGGACGTGTCCGTATCGCCATCAACCATTACATCACGCAGATCAGAGCTTGCTTTCGGATGAGACTAATTTATACAACGTAAAAACGTACTCAGACCTTTGTCTTATTTTTCAGACAACGGCGAGGTGAGCTTGACATTGATTGTCTGATATATCAGACTACGGTGGCTAAAATGTTAATTAATAAAGACGTAAAAGTAAAAAATAAACTTAAGTTACTTTAAGAAACCTAAAATGATATGTTACTATTAGAGATGGGCCGACTAGTCGGGAACGCCGACTATAGGTCTTCGCTCACTATAACAACTCGACGCCAACTCCACACCCACTCGACTCAAGTCTAATCATTGAAATTTAAGCCCTGTGTCATATGTTCAAGGTTTAATTTCAAAAAATGATAATAAAGTAGTGTACGACGAGTGGCCTACGCGTCGTACACTAAAGGTCAACCCCGACTCGTTTGTCACGCAACGACCACACGTTGTCCACGCAACGACTATGCGTTGTCCACGCAACGACTATGCGTTTGCGACTGACGTGTAACGCACGGGCAACTATTTGCAAGCCCACCCGTCCGCCCGCCATCATTTGCTATAGAATTTTTTTATAGATGTCGTCCTCAATAACATTAAGTATATAATAAAACAAGTTTCTCGGCATACGGAAATAGATATAGAATTTTTCTTCGTCATCTAGCAGACGTCTCCGGATATTCCAATATTCCCCTTCTGATTTCCTTTGTCGCAACATATCATGTACCCAATATCTTTTTTTCCTTCGGTTTCGTTCATTTTCATTATCGAGTATTATAGCTATAATCGCCAGTTCACTGAATGTAAAGTTCGACATTTCATAAGCAACACGACTTATTTCGACAAAATTCAACTGAAAACTGAAGTTATTAGACGAGGTGTTTGTTGAATACGCATTGCCCACTCGTTGACACCGCGTTGCCCACTCGTTGACACCGCGTTGTCCACTCGTTGACACCGCGTTGTCCACTAGTGACCATTGGGTGCATCAACTAGTTGACTACTCATCGTGAGTGTGAGTAGAGTTGGTGCCGGGTTGGCGTCGAGTTGTTATAGTGAGCGAAGACCTTATTCGGCACCATTTTCACCTACCGACTAGTCGGCAAGAAATGCCGAATATTCGCCACCATATTTCCTACGAAATCTTACTAACAAATGCCCGAGATCTTGGTTTATTACGGAAATAACTATTTGTTTTTTGAATAAGTACTTCATGAACGCGTGGTACATGGAGCATCGGGCGAAGCGAAACGAACATTTCCGATTGCACCCGAAAAATAGCCGCATGACTATGATCGGCATTGCGCACCAATTTGAGCACCGACTAGTCGGCTAGTCGGCAAAACCCCTAGTCGGCCCATCTCTAGTTACTATTAAATATAGTTATAACTAAATCTCACCAAACCCACTCGGCGCGCCCCCAGATGCAAAGGTGTCCATTACGCTCGCCGCGTTCCCACGTTGAACCGCAATGGATACCTCAGCTACAGGAAAGACCCGGAGCGAGGATCAAGACCACTAATGGTATCAACTTGTTACTTACGTTGCTTTTCCATTTCGAAATGAAGGTAGCTAATTATCTTGATTTTCACAGTGAAATGTGGAAATTCAGACATAATATTGGGGCCTATGAAATTGGCGTTTTTGGTCATTAGTTGGTTCCTAATTGTATCTAAAGAGTAACGTAGACATATTTTTTGTTTTCAACAGTGCACTATAGAACAAAAGTTTTTCACACTAAGTAATAATTGATATTCAAAAATAACCGTTGAAAACAACTCTTGCCATGTGCTGCCAGTAAGGTTTTATAAAACTGTGAATTTTATGAATGTCATGATTTTTTTTTTTCTTGGTGGTTTATAATAAGTTTGCGTTTAAAAACATTTTTTATACCTACCCTTACCGCGCGAGTCAGACTCGCACTTGGCCGGTTTTATGAAATAGAGATTTACTATGCGAGATTTACACGCTTTAGAAGTGTCTAATATTACTGGTAAAATTAGGTTTATATTGATTACCATACATGAAATACTTTGTATGGAAAATAGAGTATTCCACAAAATTATACAAAATGCCAATTTCATAGGAAATGACATAATATTAAGTACTATAAACTATAAGGTAGTCTTAGTATTCTAGCTACTAGGTAAATCTGCGCCAAAACTACATTTATCCTAGTCTAGAAATGGCAAGACAGCTCGCGGCGAGAAAAATATTTAATGAGTGGAAAATCCTAATTGTTCGTGATTGCTTTACTAATGGCTGCCACGCTAATAATAGCTCGACAGACGCCTACGGCGAAGTTTTTATCCGTAGTGCTTTGGAATCTTTAAATATCTCATTTAACATTCAGTAGAACTTTTGGCTGTTTTACTATTATTTCATGCACCAAAATTAAAAACCGACCAAGAGCATAAAAACATTAAATGTAACAGTAAGTACATTGTTATTATACAGGCGCTGCCAACCACACATGTTAAAAAAAATAGTATATAGTAGATTGTGTCACAAGGGATCAAAATTGTATATTTCCGGCGTAGGCGCGTATATTGAATCCTGCAGGCTTAGCACATGATTGGTGCGACAGTATGTCGCCGCGAGATAAATGTCCCGTCCTTCACTAGCTGTATTAACAAAAGAGGGACGGATAGACTATCTCGCGGCGAGATACTGTCGCGCCAATCATGTGCTAAGCATACTGAGCGTAATGAAGGATTCAAGCGTTAACGCCCAAGACGAAATAATTTTGATACCGTGTGACACATACTGCTTTTTACACCACCTATGAAAAAAATAAAAGATATAATAATATCACATGTTTAATATTTATGCAAATAATCGATCCTGAAGAAATTTTTATCAATTATGAACGTACTGTTTATTTTCATATTTCATTGTAATTTTTTAGGCTGGCAATAGAAAGTCCTTGAACAGAAAAGTGCCACTTTGATCCCTCTTAACAGGGAAGAAAAGGCCCGTATTCGAATAGGTGGTGTGAAAAATCCATTGTTTCGTACCTACGTCGTCATCCGCAACTAGATTTGTTCATCTACCGACTTGGACCGCTTCCGTGCGCGTGTGCGACAATGCGTGGCGTGCGCGTTGTGGCGTATGTACCTAATGTAAATGTCATATTAATAATTTATTTATTTCATAATAGTACATTCAATGACACAATTAATTTAACGCTACTTATATAAAATAATCAATAATATAAAAAAAAATACATATAAATTATAGCAAATATGCAACCCTTGGCAGTGGCTATATGTTTGAGGCGTTTGGGGTCGAAACGCTGGGGCCTTGGGAACCCTTGCGCGTCGTCTCTACAGAGACATAGCCTCACGCCTAATCGATGCCACTGGTGACCAGAGGGCTGGTCAATATTTCGCTCAGCGAATAAGCATTGCCATACAACGTGGCAATGCGGCCAGCCTTCTGGGCACACTGCCCATTGGCAGCGATTTGGGCGAGATTTTTTATTTGTAGGTTCTTTTAATGTCATATTAGATGGCACATCGCTTGCGTGGCGTGCGATGGCCGAGTCTGAAATCCCCTTGCCCCTGTTGAAACTACTGTAGGCTCTTGAACTTAGTCACTAGTTCAAGTTCACTTGACTAGTTAACAGAAACTTTGGATGGCTCATCACGCAGTTGCGTCAGCTCATTAACCGCACACCACGCGATCCAAGAAACTATTCTAAAGTGAAAGTCATTTTCAAAGATTTGCTCGAAGTTAAAATTTAATTTTACAAGTTCTTTGAATGGAGTGCTTGAAGTATAAGTAACTTCTTCGTAAATAAATAAATTAATCTTAATCTTGAGACAAAACTGAATTGCACCAGGTGCATAAATTATATTGTACTCACTTGGACATTGGGCCTTAACAAGGTTAACCTTAATTATTAATTAGGTACCTACATACCTGTAAGACAGATACATGTACGATGTACCTTCATCAGTTTATCGGAGATTTCGTATGTAGGTACGTAGTTTCAGAAACTATTGTCGCTTATTTCATTCTATATGAATAAAAGTGGAAGTGTTCATTAGGTACTGTTCTTCAAACCAAATAAGGTTTCTGATAATTTACCACAGTACAGCGTTCGTATGCGCCTTGAATAATATATGTCCAATGTACTCTCGATTAATCAAGTGGAAAGCCTTATTATTCATTCTGCAGACGTTTTGGCAATAATAAGGTATTTTATATTAACGAGTCGGATAACAACGGGGATAAAATACTTATTGAACGTTCTGTGGGTACCTAAAAAGTAATCAACACATAGAGTGTATGAATTAGTTAGAATTATTAATTATCGTGAGAGATGGGCCTATCAGGCCTCAGTTCCTTCGGCCAGATATATCTACTTGGCCTGTAACCCTTCGTTTCCCGTCCTCTATCATAATGTACTATTTATCGATCGATGTTAAAATGTCTGTTTACTCCCAACTCACCACATTTAACGGTACTTTATTTCCAAACCTATCCCAATGGACATTAATAATATTTAGAGCTTAGACGGCTCCGTGAATCTATATTCCACGAGAAAATTTGCACCAATAACCTAAGCTCTCGCGAGGGTTTCTCGTCACGTATTGGTGCAATTTGTACAGCTCAAGAATCTCATACCCTAACTAGTTTCTAGTGAGGTAAACTACGGGCGAATGAAATCTCCGTTATATTACCGTCTCGTTTTGCCATGCTGGAGTTCCTAAGAGCTTGATGTAGCTGTTGAATTTTTTTACCCTTTCTAGTTCATAAGCCACTCGTTTGTTCTTTAATACGAGCGGGTAAAAACGCATGTTAATCACTAGTGAGTAAAGTAATAACCTTTGAGCGTAGCGTGAAGTAGCATTAGGGTAACAGATAAACGTAAATGAGTCGTTCTACATAAATTATAATTAAATAAATTATTGGAGAATTTAATGAAAAATACAAAATAAAAAAATACTGATTTTAATTCATAAGCCCTAAAATTCTATACTTTTATTTTGATGAATGATGATAATATCAAGACGAAATTACAAAACGCAGAATGGTAAACATTGTCATTACCATAGTCATTACCGACTCTGATTAATTACCTTTTTTGAGTTTCCTCGCTTTAGTGAGGAGAAAAGTTTCGTTTTACACGCGGGTCGAAGTATTTATTTTACTTCTAGTTTGTTAAAACACTCGCAACGCTTAGGATTCTATTTCAACTATAGAATCCTTTCTCTTTCTCTTGTTTCAAGTTCATACTCGCGGGTAAAATACAACTTAACACACTTGTATAACAAATAACTATTTCATCACACTTGCTGTCTAAACGCGCCATTGCTTGCATGCGTAGCGGGAGTAATAGGAAAGTGAAATTCCCTAGGGAGTAATAGAAATATCAGTACGTCATTTAATAATAATATGTCGTCTTATAACTTATTTTTTGTCGCAAGTGTGATGAAAAACATTGTTTGTATGCATGACGGTCGGTAAGCGGAATTAAATACTAACTCGAGTCATAAAAGCCTTCTAAGTTCTAACACTCTCGTTAGTAATTCCGTACTTATCTCCCTTGATGCACAAGGTACTAATTATTTCCTTATAGAAATATAAATACCAAACAAAAATTACAACAAAATAGTAAGTAAGGTACTCAATTCAATGCTTCTGAAATAATGCATACTCGTAGTACCTACTTAAAAAATAAAATTGAATGACTTTAATCTCTCATGTTACTGCCCACGCACTGTATGGAAATGAAATTGAGAGCCGCCAGACATTTACGTCGTTTCCCGGTTTTATTTTAATATGTAAACCCGTTTATCGCGGCGTATCCCGCAATTGCAGATGCAAATTGAAAGTGTGTCGCGCCACCATTTTATTTTGTGTCTACGCTACTCGTAATGTACGGAAAGGAATTTTATTTGGGCAAGGGAGCGAAAAAATGAAGGTATAAACATAATTATGGTACTCAAAATTTAAGTAGGCACGCTACATGTTTTTTCACTTTTCTCCTTTGTTTCTTTTAGTATTCAAATGACCTTGAATCATAATTTAGTCTCTAGAAAGTATTTTTATTATAAACTATGTAAAGTTGTAAAGAGACGTTTACCTGATATTTTTTCGTAACTCCTAACTACTCAAATTCATCTTGGCAACCATCCAACTAATTCCAATTTATAAATACTTAAGCCCATCTTACCTAAAATCTGTATACGTATTAGGCGCTGAATAAAATATGACTATAAATTTTCATTTGAAGGACTGTGAATATAGGTAAGTAGCTACATGTTATGTTATGTTATGTTACGGAGGGACGCTCGACCGAACTCGAGCGAGCTGTCGAGCATCCGATATGCTCATTCACCCTATTTCCCTTAGCTGGAGCTGCAGGTTAGTGTTCCGGTAGCGTTCCCCCAATACTTCCCTTTGGCCTTCCAATACCAATCCTTCCAATAAGGTAACATATATTGTAAGTTGATCGTTTTGTGATTTTTTTTACAAGTCTTTCAGTTCACCTTAAATTACTTAGCGTAATTTAGTGTAAAAAATGTTTAGATTAATCCCCTTATTCATAAACGTCTGCTAACATAGCAAGCATCTAAAGTATAATTTGTCCCTTTCTGTCTGTCTTATCAATATATGTCCACCAGAGTGAAAGGGACAAACAATACTTGCCGCTAAGTAAGTTTAGTAGTAAGTAGTTAAGTTAAGAGCTTTGGTTAAGAGGCGTTTATGAATAAGGGGGTTAACCTTAAACATATAGGAATGTAGGTATAACTACAGCGCACTTCGTAAGTAACACAAAACGTAAAGTAAGTTTAGGGGCTAGTTAGAACAAGCATAGCAGACGGTTTAGAACTGGGTTATTATTTTAACGAATAATGAAACACCTAATCCATAAGTCCAAAGAGCATTTGGGCTATAAATAATTGGATGCTGGCCTTACGGAAACATTTGTTTTGTATAGTCATCAGTTACAATGAAATCACATGGTACCATTAGTCACCGTAACCTATCTACGGTGACAGTTAACCCGTCCAACACTGCCCCAATTCAGTGTTGTAAATCCGTCACGACCGCACCGCCACGGAAGCCGGTGCACATTGAAATTGATGACTGAGGTCCGCCATTTTGGTTAGTTCGAAAATGCCGGACCTAAAAATAAAAGCACATATTGTTGACCATATACTGCGGTGCTAGGATATGTTTACAAATACAATTAACCACTGATCTTTTATATCCTTTTCCAAATTCCGTACCTTTTCCGTAAATCTATCCCGTTTCCCCGTTTTTGTAACTCGGGCCAAATGCACAAACCGTGCGAAGGCCGAAGAAAAAAAATACAATTAAGGTGCGTTGGGGTAAGTTGAAACGGTTTTGGGAAACACTTGGAACTGACAGGCTAGCTAATTAAAACAATGATTTTTAAACTTGAAATGTACGATCTTACAAAGTCTTATCATACAAAATCAATAGCGGGATCGTGCTACATTATAGAACGACTTTAGCGACGTTAGCGAGCGACATTATAGAATAAATAATAAATAAATAAATATCTTGGGACATCTTACACAAATCAACCTAGTCCCACGGTAAGCTCAATTAAGGCTTGTGTTGTGGGTACGTACCAGGCGACGATATATACAGGGTTATTTTTTCACCAGTACAATAAATCAACATACGTAATAGTAGTCCAAGTTACGGAATACTAACATTTTTTGTTACTACCCCTTTAGAACAAAAAAACTAAAATACCGATGTTTGAACTTATCCGCAAACCTAATAAGAAAATTGGACGCATTACGCATTATCAATGTACATAACTAGCAAAACACACGAACTGGCAACTGTTTGTTTACAACGTCATCGCACGTGGCATGGCGGCTTAGAAAAGCGACAATGATAATTAACTTATGATTATGACTTGGCAAAAAAATTTTACTTGATCCCAAATCTTCCTTCATACTTGCACTAACGACAGAAACTTTCTTCATTGAGGCGTATTTAAACACTTGAAATCAACTTTATGCACAATGATTGGAATAAAAAAAACATACCTGATTAATGGAGTCCATTTCTCATACTAATTAATTAATTCACATACTTAAGCAAGTGTTCAAAATGTTGGCCGTGGTTATCTAAACACACTATTGCCCGTTTTTGAATGTTTCCTTCGATATTTCCCAACACAAGTCTGTAGTTCTCACTTTTAAGTTCATCAAATGCACTTATTATTAGATTTTTTAAGTCTTTTAAATTTTGGGCCTACCCTCACCCCACAAAAACAGTCACACGGGGTCAAATCTGTTGACCTGGCTGGCCATAGCTATAACACTGGCATTTTCCAGGCGGGGCACACTTTCTTCAGCGTATAGCCGCTCGGCTGCCACTGCATTTTCCCCCCCGAGAAAATAACTACGAACCATTTCGTACGAGCAATTTCCGACTGAAGGTAGTACGATGCGGCGCGTGCGCACATACCTACGTCAACCGTGACACTGACCGTCCCTGACCTAGTCACCGAGATTGAGGTAACTGCTATGTTGCCAACTCGTGCGCAGGTCGCTCACCCCTTTCCGCCGCCCTCTGCGTCCCGCACCCCGTTGACGTCTTATCATTAGTAGGCCCATTATTTTGCATTTGCATGAAGGATAAATTAATAATAAATGAAAAAAAAATGTAAATTTTATTTGATAAATGTAATCTATTATCGATACCAAATATGTGGGAAAATTTATTGTACCGGTGAAAAAGTAGCCCTGTATAATAGATAGATACGTATAGATACTTAGATACATACACAGCCATGACATTATAGAAGAAATATAAAAATAATTAAATTAGGTACTAAACTCTGTAAATTTTAAGGTAACATGTCATTTACATTATTAGTATGACTAAACACGTTACTCCGTACAGATAGCATTTGAAACAGTGCCGAAATATCGGGTGCTCAATAAGTGCAATTTAAATGGAAAAAAATCCGTTTCAAGTCATACTAATAAGGTTAAGCTCGCGTATAATTATTATAGTCGTTATACACGATGTTTCGAGGAGGCTAGGTTTTTATTACCAAAGTGACCAATATATTAGAATGTGCTCAAAAAAATCTGAACTCTATCGGCTTGCGATATGGGTATCAAGCGACGATATAATATAAAAGATACATATAGATACTTAATAGATAGCCACGACTAAGGAACAAAAATTTGTGATAAATAAATGCGCAAATAATGCCCTCGCCGGGATGAACCCGGTACCTCCAGCTGCGTAGGCACTACGAACTAGGATATGCTGAGGAATATAAGTGGGTGTAACCTTATACAAACGGTGTAAATGACATTAAAGGACGTTTGGTGAAGGTCGCAGGAGTCAGCTGGATTACTTTATATCGCAGCTTTAAAAATAAACCGTCATAACTCAAAAAACGTGAATTTTGGGAAATCGAGTTTAAAGTTTGAGAAATTGGTCAATTTATTGTATTTGTTACTACATTGTGTTAATTTGTTAAAGTATTATATTAATTGCGTTGTTCATAGTGTCTACTTGGATATTACGTTCAAACTAAAACGAAATCAGTGTCATAAATATAAATTGAGCTTAGAAAAAACCCTTGCCGAAATATGCCGTTTTATGAAAAATATTTTTTTCAATATGATTAATATAATGGCATAAATCAAAAAAATCGACGGTTGTTACTGTTAAAACGAAATAATCTGAAATGAATCATTTAGTTCTAATAAATATTTTGTCATAAAACGCGTTAACTTCGAATTTACCTTTTTTTAAATACAAACTCTAAAATAACTTTCGCTAATTTTTTATACAGTAAGGCGTTATATCGAAATGTCTCTCATCATGAGCATCCTTCCTATTCATGTATCGGATCATAATTGAAGTTAGCCTCTTTAGCACAACTTGAATCGCGTGATTTGAACGTAGCAACTCATGCCATCTCTCTCGCTCACGCTATTTTGACGGGTCTGAGAAAGAGACCGGGTAAAGCTATGGAAAATAATGCGTTTTAGTACATTAACTCAATTTTTGACAATATTGAGTTATGACGGTTTATTATTAAAGCTGCGATATATTCTGTGGCTGGATGCGGGTGGCACAGGACCGGTCATTGTGGCAATCTTAGGGAGAGGTCTATGTTCAGTAGTGGACGTCTTTCGGCTGATATGATGATGATTTATTATTATTATTTATTATTTATTTATTACACAAGAACGGCTTACACCAATTATACTTGATACAATGATAGCGATGAAAGGACGTTTTTGAATAACGATAAAGGCTGTATTTATATTGACACACGTGTCCTTAGCGGCATTGGATGCGAGGTCAGACGTCTGACGGGGGTCCTTGTTTCACGCGCCGCCAGACCTCTGGATTTATTGACGGCCACACACGAGCTGAATTTATACTAGTTTGCACTAGCGACACGATTCTGAGACGGCTATTAAATTTTTGGTTTATAGAAAATCGAACTTCGAAAAAATTATAGCAAACATTCCCATGGACTATTTAATTAATACAGGGTGGAAAAAACCGGCCAAGTGCGAGTCGGACTCGCGCGCGAAGGGTTCCGTACCATTATCAATTTATTATTAAAAAAAATCAGTTAAATCAGCCTACCTCAAAAACTATAGGAGATAATTTATTCAAACCAAAAATCGTTGATAGAGTTTATTAATGTGCATAACGGTTTACTAATGTTTGGCAAATAATTTTTCCCAAAGTATTACATCGCAAACTATTTTTCCCAAATTTTCATTTGGCAAAAATTCAATTGTCAAAACTACTTATCGCAATTTTACAGTTAGCAAGCCTTTTTGTTGGCAAGCGATTGTTTAGCAAAGAATTACTTGGTCGTTTTTATTTTCCCAAATTTTTTTTTTGCAAATGCATCGTTTAGCGTAACATACTAATCCCAAAATATTGTATGGCATAAGATTTATACCGCATATACAATATTACATCGCAACCAATTTTTCGCATAAAGTCATTTCGCCGAAAGATCATATTCCAATTGAATCTTATGAAATCGTTTTATTTCCCAACTAAATGGTTGGAAATTCTATCTTTGGGCTTGGTTTTTAATTGGAACTTTTTATAATGCATATTTTCATGTAGTTGATGGTTTAGCTGGCATTTAGTTAACTAAATAATTACCAATGTTTTTGGGTATAGTGTGAGGCAAAGTTATATAGGTATGTTTATGTTTTTTTTAATAAAAGCTCAAACGGGGTGTTATATTATGTTGATAAACAATTAAAAGTCGGGTTCTAAACAGTAATTTAGATGAAACTGATGAGGGAACGCAATACCGAGAGAATAACAAAACAGTCGGTTCTGGCACTCGCCGGCCGCTGCCGCGGCACGCTCGCTTCGCTCGCTCGGCTCGTGCGCTGTATGATCGCAGTTTCACCTAACACTCCTCCTCGCTTCGCTCGTCGTCGTACCTAACGGTGGCACTGGTATAGTTTTTTTACGAAAATGAAAAAAAAAAAAATTTTTTATCCGTGACTTCTACTACCTACCAATAAAAAATATGAATAGTGATCATTATGATGGATTTTATTTTCTCACTTCATTCATTATGATACCAAATATTCATGAAATACGTTTTTTGTTCCAGGCAAGTTCAAGTTAAGGGTTGTGCAAAAAAATACGAAATTCCTGTATAGACCTACGAACTTTAAAATAATATTATCATTTGCCAGGCTTTTGCTATAAGTAGAGCTTGCGAAGTATCAAATTTGGGAAACTTTTTTTTGGATTTTAACTTATGACAAAATAAAACATTTGCTTACTAAGCATTTGCTTAATAAAATCTTGACGAAGTGAAACTTTGCAAAATAATAATTTGACCAAATGAATAAAATGAGAAACGTAACTTTGCTAAAGATTTGTTTGGGAAATGAGACTATTGCGATAAGTTATTTGGGAAGTCATATTTGGGAAACATAATTTGCCAAATGGCAGTACACCAGTGTCGCTCGTAAAGTTGATTGGTCCACCTACTAGATTTCCAAACAATAAATAACTACTAACGTGTCATACAGAAAAGTTATAAACGATCCAAGACATAAAATAACGAATAAGTTTTGCAGGGGGAGCGATAATATCACAATAAAAATAGTATTAAACATTTTTAGTAGTTTCAGAATTTCATGCGAAAACAAGACACCCCAATAATTTTTTTAGTACGCTTCTAATTCCCGTAGACGTTTTGGTATTCTAGGACGGAATAAATTACGTAACAAACAAATTCATATTCGAATGATTGTTATCTCTAGATACACAAAACAAAATAAGAGTTTTTTTATTCACTTCTGAAAATATCATCAAGTACGCTACATTTATTACTACCCTGAGCCTATCTTCGTGCCTGCATAACGTCAAATTGGCTATACCGAGAAGTACTCGCCAAATTCACTCCAATACATCTATATTGAAGGCCCATATTCCAGTGAAAAGCTTTACATTGAATATTCAATATAAGAGCAGCATAAAGTTTGTAGCATCACGTACGATCAATTCATCAGTAGCGGTACCATGAGTTAGAAGTAAAGGATACGTTAGGTTTTACTCAATACGTAATGCAATCGCGCTAGCACTGACATATTGGAGCGAGCGCGAAGGCCTGCTTTACGTATCGAGTAAAACCTAACGTTACCGATACTTGCAAAGTCATGGTACGGCTACAGTAAATATGATTGATCATTCGTTGGGAATTTTTTGAACGTTTTCTCGCTCGAAAGTAGTCCTTGGGAAAATGTTTTTATGGGTGATATTCGTTTGAACTGTTTTCGTTGGAGGAATGATGGTTGAGACCGTTGAGGTCAAGTTCAATCGGTCGTTATCTGACAAGATATAACGTCTTGCCATGAAATATGTTAAACAGATGTGTACAGTTAAAGCATAAGTAAACACTTTTCTACCGTATGCTATTGACATCATCATCAGCCTATGATAGTCCACTGCTGGACGTAGGCCTCTCCTATTAACTATGCGTATGAATGCATTAGGAGGTAAATACCCATAATCGCCACGCTGGGCAAGCGGATTGGCGATCGCAGTAATGTGTCCACTATGATGACGCTGCTGCCCATCATCAATATTTTATCGAATAATGGTCAGTGACACTTCAATCCCTTAGTCGACTCTTACGACACCCGCAGGAGGAGTTGGGGTGATGACAAATGTATTCTTATTGCCGTCACCACACGGCTTGCTATTGGTGAAAGAATGTAACATGTTTATGCCAAAAATATGCACTCTTTTATAAAACGCACGGTTTTGCTGCCTTTAGCGGTCATACGATTAGAACAAAAACAAAACGTCCTAACCTAACACATAAACCGCAGGATCCTACACGGTTGTCAGTAAACGAATCAGTCTTTCGTGCGCTGCTCAAAATAATCCCCGTCTGTCTGGTCCGATACGATTTAGGACGGTTAGTGGCGTCCGTACATTCATAAACATAATGTACGCAATTATGAGCACATGGCAACTACAATTTGACCCCTAGATGACGCTGCTTGTGTCAACAAATGGTCATTGGTTAGTCAATAGTCACACTTCAATCCCTTAGTCGAGTCTTACGACACCCACCACTGGAGTATATGTATGTTCGAATTGATTTAATTCAGATTAATGCCTACACTGCTACAGATTAATATTAACGTTTACTCGATGTAAAGTAGTCCATTGGCCGTGTGGTGACGGCAGTAATAATACATTTGTCACCACCCCAACTCCTCCTGCGGGTGTCGTAAGAGTCGACTAAGGGATTGAAGTGTCACTGACCATTATTTGATAAAAAAAATGATGACGGGCAGCAGCGACATCATACTGGACACATTACTGCGATCGCCGACCCGCTTGCCCAGCGTGGCGATTATGGGCATTTACCTCCTAATGCGTCTATACGCATAGTTAATAGGAGAGGACTATTATAGGCTGATGATGATGATGATGAAAGTAGTCCATCACGCTCGCTTTAATACGGGCGTGGTAAACTGTTGAATGAGGACCTAAACCCTAACGCAAATCTTATTAGCCAATTCATAGTACGGCTACGATTGTTTCATTTGAATCACTATGTCCCCAACTAGTGAGTAAACTATATAAGTATACTCCATTTCAAATACCATGGCCCGATGCCACTTCAAAGTTTTATGTGGCATCGTCATCATCATCATCATCATCAGCCTATGATATTCCACTGCTGGACGTAGGCCTCTCCTATTAACTATGCGTATAGACGCATTAGGAGGTAAATGCCCATAATCGCCACGCTGGGCAAGCGGATTGGCGATCGCAGTAATGTGTCCACTATGATGACGCTGCTGCCCATCATCAATCTTTAATCAAATAGGGTCAGTGACACTTCAATCCCTTAGTCGACTCTTACGACACCCGCAGGAGGAGTTGGGGTGGTGACAAATGTATTCTTTCTGCCGTCACCACACCGCCAACTGACCGACCGACACGGCCGACTGTTTATGTGGCATTGGGTCATGGTATTTGAAATGGAGTATACACTGGCTAGCTCGTAGCCAATTAAACCATACATGACATTAGTATTTTGAATCATACTATTGCATTGTTAACATCCCTTCGCTTCTAACTAGCCAGCATCATAATAAAATATAAGTTCTCAACCATATTTCTATTGGTTTAAGATTACAATTAAGTAGAAATATATTATTTCCAGTTAAGTCATTGTTGCGAGTGAGACTGCGCTTAGTTTAAAGTCAGTTTCCATGTTTGGTATAATTAAGTTTTGACGTGATGTATGAAGTAAGAAGATTAATTGCAGTTCTAGGGTTATATTATTCCTAACACATTATTATATATTTGGGAAACGAGCTGAATTTGTTGTTAAATAGGTACTAAGCAAAATACTGTTAATAATATGTTTATAAGAGAACAAACTGGAAAATTGCTATTTTTGATGAAGCAAAATATGACCAGCTAAAAATATCCATAATGGTATGATTTAAAACTAAATATTTACCAAATAAATTAGGGTTTATCATATTTTTAAATATATAAATTTAAATGATCATTCCAATTTAAAATCTTACAGGCCAAACAGTTTCGCCTTGATCTGCCTGCTTAGACAAGTTGCCAATCGTTAACGCTCAGCGTATCGTAGTTTTCCCTCTCTATCACTCTTTCTTATTAGTGCGACAAAGACAGTTAGTTGCCTATCGTTCACGATTGACGATTGAGGGTTAGCGATTGGTAACTTGGCTAAGCACCCTGGTCTAATGTAAGTCATTCTTTACTCATAATATTTCCATGAAAATAGAGAATTATTTTATCTATAGCTGCTTCCATTCGTGTTTTTGATACATACTTAATACAAGAACTTTTTAATCGATTTTTATACGTTATTCTGCTTCCCAAAGTCTCACTGGCAGCGAGCGGCTGGCATTTATTTTTAGCCACAGGGCCGTATTCTAGGTATGTTAATACCGCATATTAGCGAATTGTAATGAACATTATAATCTTTTAGTATGCTGATACCATAGATCTAATCTGAAATCGATAATCTGTTTCAAAATAATGATAACTTCAATTCAGCATAATTCATAATCCGATCGTGTAGCTTTTATGTTCCAAAATTAGGAATACACTGCCAGGACGATTTACTTAAACCTCATTTAGAATTTCATATTAAAGTCCTATCATTACCATAGAGAAATAACAAATAGAGTGTTTGTAGAACAAATCAAATTATGTCCTGAAATATTTTAATTTGTATTTTTAAGTAGTCACACTACAGTGTAACATAAATTATAAATATTTAAAGTCACATACCAAAGAAAAACTTATGGTCACGTGACTTATCGCTTATTGTATACGATTATTGTGGTGACGGCAGTAAGAATACATTTGTCACCACCCCAACTCCTTCTGCGGGTGTGGTAAGAGTCGACTAAGGGATTGAAGTGTCACTGACCAAGTGACCATTTTACAAGATTGATGATGGGCAGCAGCGTCATCATAGTGGACACATTACTGCGATCGCCAATCCGCTTGCCCAGCGTAGCGATTATGGGCATTTACCTCCTAATGCGTCTGTAGGCATAGTTAATAGGAGAGGCCTACGTCCAGCAGTGGACTAACATAGGCTGATGATGATGATGTATACGATTGCAGAATGGCATCTAGGCTTGGCCTACTGGACTGTTATTGAAAGGCAATTTTATATGGCGCGCAACCCACATGGTCATATGTTTTGTACGTAGCTCTCTATACTAGAAAACTCTGTATCATACCCAAAAAGGTTTCTTGATACTTTACGAGATAATCTCTGTCGGTGCCGTTACGGTTAAATGTATTATCTTAAAGCGAAGTTTTTCACCTCTCGGTACGACCCGTCTTCAAAGAGGTTAACAGTATCAATTTAGTTTTTTCAACGTTTATTATACTTAGTAATATCCAAGATTTTACAAGGCGAGCAAAGTTACTCGCATATAATTTCCTTAAAGCTTAGAGATTGGAGGGTCATCTTCAACGACTTCAACTTATTGGAATCGAATGAATATTGTCATTATAAGGGTTAATATTGCGACATTACGCCTGGAGGGTTAAATTTATTGCATTGTGATGAGTTTGTTATTACGGGAACTTTTTATGCGTAAAATAAATAAGTATGAACAGTTATTATTTGTGATACCGTAAATAATGGCATTGATAATGGATGACAGTTTAAACTTTGATAATATTTATGAACTGCGAAAAGTGCGAAATATATAATACGCCTATAAATATAAAAACTGTGAAGGCGCGCCTATATTTTATGGGCGTTTTCACAAACCGTTCAAAAGGCGGTAACGTAATGGAAGGAATGATAACTATGAAAATTATGGGACATATTTTTTCTTCTAACAGAATCGAAAGAGCTCGTGATTCTGAGTCGATTAAGCCTAAACTTGTCCAAATTAAATAACAAAGTGTTTTCAACAACGTTTTGTGAAAACGCCCATATACCTATCGCACGTGCCGTGACATTCCGAACGAACACTAGTTTTAAATAAGAATATGGTATGCTTTTGTGCGTTTTCCAATAAAAAATCCCGAAAACCTCATTCTTTTAGATCTCTCGTCGTAGAGACGTGCTTGGTCTCATTCGAATCAGAATCACGATTTTATTGATCTAGATCATTCAAAGTAAGTCGTAAATCGTGGATTTTTTTTTATTTTGCTTTAATCCTATTGTGTGGGGTAACGTTGAATGAAGAAAGTTTTGTTCTAAAGTATATGTTTTCGGAGATAACCGCTCCAGAATTAAAAAAAAATGTGCCCTACTCTCTAACTTTTGATCCGTGGATCAAAAAAAAATATTGAGTTTATAGAGTACTTTAAAATAAAGCTAAGTATTTTGAACAAAGTAAGCTAAGTATTTTGTCAGCCTCCGTAGCCTAGTTGGTAGTGAACCTGCCTACGAAGCTGGAGGTTCCGGGTTCGAATCCCGGCGAGGGCATTATTTGTGTATTTATTTATCACAAATATTTGTTCCTTGGTCATGGCTGTATATGTATTTAAGTATCTATATGTATTTCTATCTATTATATATATCGTCGCCTGGTACCCACATCACAAGTCTTAGTTGAGCTTACCGTGGGACTAGGTCGATTTGTGTAAGATGTCCCAAGATACTTATTTATTTATTTATTTTATTTATTTTAATAACTACCGGAATGCTCTTGGCCGGTTTTTATTTTTCATGTCAAGTGACATTCAGCTCCATCTATAAGTACGAGTATAGTGTTGCATGGAGTTTAACCACCTTTGCCGCGTGGTGACGGTAGTAAGAATACATTTGTCACCAACCTAACTCTTTTCGTAGGCGTCGTAAGAGTCTACTAAGGGAATGAAATATTACAGACCATTCAATTCGGCCATCGCCAATTTGCTTACCCGGCGTCGCGATTATGGGCAAAACCTCCTAATGTGTCTATACGCACAGATATTGGAACACTCCTACGTTGAAATCGAAAGAGCCTGGATGCTTAGCCAAGTTGCCAAGCGCTAGCGTTTAGTAGTGTATCGTAGTTTTCCCTCTCTGTCACTCTTCCATATTAGTGCGACAAAGACAGTTAGCTGCCTTTCGCTTACGATTGACGATTAAGCGTTAGCGATTGGCAACTTGTCTAAGCACCCTGATGATCAGACATAGAAGTCACAGTGGCGCGAACAAAATTTAGCTAGGGACTTCCACTAAATATTATTTTATCGATAAGATGTTCTTACATATGACAGAAGTAACGTTATGACTTCGAGATAAAATCAAAATTAGGCTTAGTTAAAAGCAGACCAGACTTTTACAAGCAGTCGAGAATTAAGCTTACTTTTGGATATAAATTGATCAAATATGAAAACATAGTTAGTTGTTAAAGTTGATTTTTATAAGTTCTACAAAAATACATAGATAACATTGCTGGGTATTAATCAGCATGTTTTATTTATTTTCTATTACGCCAAGTGCACATGGACTTTTTAAAGATCTAGCGGCTCGCCTAATAGAGACCTCAGGCGACCAGAGGGCTGGCCAGTACCTTGCACAGCGTTTGAGTATAGCTATACAACGGGGGAATGCGGCCAGCCTTCTGGGTACCTTGCCCACTGACGGCGATTTAGGCCAAATTTTTTATTTATAGGTAGTTAAGTTAAATCCTTATATTGTTTGTTTTTATTTTAGGTCGTTCTTTAATAATAAATAATTT
Source organism: Thaumatotibia leucotreta (assembly GCA_025490895.1). Lineage (NCBI taxonomy): Eukaryota > Metazoa > Arthropoda > Insecta > Lepidoptera > Tortricidae > Thaumatotibia > Thaumatotibia leucotreta. Next base: position 28,338 of record JALPQI010005226.1, on the reverse strand, counting down.
TCTATTTATCCACTGGTAATATCAGCTAATATACCTACAGGGCGTCCCATGACTATGGGACATGAAGGGAAAGTGCCTTAAATATTTTAGAAAGGATATTTTGCTGAAAGAAGATATTGTTATTTTTAAAGATAAGTAAAACTCCATTAAAAGTTTTTCAAAAAAATCCTTTATTCACCCGGAAATCGAACCAACTACAATTTTTTTTCCAATTGTGAACCAAACTTTTTTGGTTATTCTTTTAGTTAAGGATACTATATATTTATTAAGACAATTTGTTATTTGTTATGCATTCTTTCGAATGACATTATAAAATGCCAAAAACAAAAATTTTTCGTATTAAAGTAGGCTCGATGTGTGTGTTTGTAAAAAAACTAGAGGACTTCTTAATCAAAAATGCATTTTAAAGTGTTGACGAATTTCATAATCTAATTTAATTGTTTTTATTTTTCTAATTATGGTAATTATTGTTATTATTATTTTATTTGTATTTTTATTTTTTGTATTAGATTGTTGATTGTTAGACTGATAATATTATTTAATGTAGTTATAAGTATATTTGGCAGTGGACGTTTTTTGGCTGATATGATGATGATGATGATGATGATGAAGTATATTTGACATGTGTTATTATTAACATTAAAGAATTTGAATTGAATTGAATTGATGCCTAGGAGAAGCTAGATTATTTTGGAATTTTTTTGAATGCAGTATTATTTAACCCTTAAATGCATAGTGATCTATATAAGTATGCATCATGTATTCTGGACTCTATTGACAGCATGTCAGAATTCAAATTTGAATAAGTTTTTGTCAAGGTCGTGCATTTAAGGGTTAATTATTAAAATAAAATATAGTCTTCTTACAGCAAAATATCCTATCTACGATATTTAAGGTACTTTCTCTTCATGTCCCATAATCTTGGGACACCCGGTATATTGAATACCGGAATGAAGTTTCTAGTGAATTGACGCTATTGCCACCGCGACTTCTGTGTCTGCTGATGATGATGATGATGATGATGGAGTTTAACCATCTGAATTATAATTGTAAACGTGGTAGGGGTTACAAGTACAATATATCTTTAATAAATATGTAGGCTCGAGGAAACTGGAGGTATTCCCATTTCTATACGCACGGCTATTTTGATTTAAGGTGGTATCTAATTAGAATGAAAAATGTATGTGGGTTGGTTACCTTTTGCATACCTACGTCGAATTACCGCTTACCATCAAACGGCCTCCATATACACACGTTTTTTTGTCTATTATTGCCATGGTTGCAATATGATTTTTTCTGGTGTTCATAAGCCCTTTTCTTAATGGGCCACCTACACATATAGACTACATTACCAAAACCACCTTACTTTTAACACAATAAGGTGTGAATTTGCCATGATTTTTTAAGCACTTTACGTGTTTTTTTCCGTGGACCCTTCATTTTGTTATTTTCTTTTTGGATTCTACAAATGGTTGGTATACGTTCAAATTGATGGGGCTGATGATGATGAAGTTTAACCATCTGAATACATGTAAACGTGGTAGGGGTTACAAGATACCTTTAATGAATATGTAGGCTCGAGGAAACTGGAGGTATTCCCATTTCTATACCTATGGTTGTGTGATCAGTGACTTGAAGCAAATGTAATACTCGCTGGTATTCCGTTATTTCGTCATTTCCCAAATAGGGCCTTTAGTCAAGGTTTATTATACTGAAATGAAATGTGAATGAATTTATTATATGAAATAAATATTTGCTACAAAAATGATTTCGGTATTTTACTCGAAAAGATACATAAAGCATTTTGTAAGGTTCAGATAGTATACCTATGCATTATAATGTTACTTAACCTTCATACATTCATTTGATGTGGTCGTCTGGCAATATCATAAGTGATAGGATTACTCGTAATATATATAAATATGGTAATAGGTACCTATGTACTAATTTAAATCTGAAACAGGTATTTATGCACTAGGTACAACTGGTACTTATTTAAGTCAGTTCACAAAATAAGTGGGTATAACAGTAATAAACTAAATAAAACAAACCTTTCATTTGACAATTTTATTTATTTTACATAAGTAGTATGTAGTTAAAAACAATATGTTTAATAGTCTTATAAGATTAGAAACATGCATGTGACACTGCAGAAGTTGAGATCGTCAAGTCTTCGGTATATAGTCAGACAAACCAACATGTCAGTAGGTAGAGAAAGGTATCAAATAAAAAAAGGAGCCAAATGTTGACCTGTTAGCTTATTTTTTTACTGTCATTTCATTTGCAAGAGTATTGTCTATATTGTAGATATAAAACTAAGGATAAACACCTCTTGCACGAACCTATTAGGGCAAATAATGTAGGGCTTTCGTCCTTAAAACGTATTAGGTATTCAAATACAAAATGTCACACGTCATACAAAAGTCATAACATAACCACAAAAACTGCTTCAGTAGTTTCCAACAAATTGGACGTAGTTACGCAAAAAGGAACCAATCCACACTAATTTATCATTTTCAAGATTGACTTGCTTATTTTGATTTAAGGTACCTGATTAGAATGAAAAAAGTATGTGGGTTGGTTCTCTTTTGCATACCTACGTCCAATTACGGCTTACCATCAAACGGCCTCCATGATGATGTCATTTGGGTGAACTTTTTTTTGTCTATTATTGCCATGGTTGCACATGAATTTTTCTGGTGTTCATTAGCCCTTTTCTTAATGGGCCACCTACACATATTGACTACATGCATATTTGGGTAATTTAAATATGTAGCATAATTTTGCTTAACTCCTGCGGGTGTCGTAAGAGTCGACTAAGGGATTGAAGTATCACTGACCTTTATTTGATAAAAGATTGATGATGGGCAGCAGCGCCATCATAGTGGACACATTACTGCGATCGCCAATCCGCTTGCCCAGCGTGGCGATTATTGGCATTTACCTCCGAATGCGTCTATACGCATAGTTAATAGGAGTGGCCTACGTCCAGGAGTGGACTATCATGGGCTGATGATGATGAATTTTGCTTACTACCAGCGTGACTCAGGTGACCGTAGCCATGGCAATAACTGACAGAAAAAAAGTTGATTTATTATCAAATCGGAATCAGAAGAAGATTCAAAAGTACTGTTGACAACAACAAAGACACATCATTTACCTAGAAAAGAGTGATTTATAGATGTAGTGAGTGATTAATTCATCTATTGTTTGTAAGTCTCTGCACTTAAACTATGAATATATCCTAGATTGACAGTAATTTCGAATCCCATTCTAATTGCGGTTTGATAATACCCATTTACAAAAACCTGAATCTAAAAAGGCAACTAAATAGAGAGACTAGCAACAACAACTTCGCGCTACCGGCAATGTTAGCTGAGGAGTGGTAACCCTCAATGCCGTGAGAGATGAGAGGGAACTTGTCTCCGCAGACACCGTTGAAGTCGTCCAGGTCTACCGCCCAGTACATGATGCCGCCCAGGCCCATCTGCTTCGCATACCGTGCCTGAGGGATTATAAAATAATAGTTATAATGTCAAAGTATTATTTGAATAAAGAACGAGCGCTTTTGAATATTTAAACTAGATTTGTAATTTTAAAGATTTACTTGTTAGTTTCGATTTAAGGTGTTAATTAAAATGAAAAACTCATGTGGGTTGGTTCCCATTTGCATAAATACGTCCAATTAATAGCAAATAAATAAAAAATCTACTTCCAGTTCCTAAACCTACACCACTAACGCGAAAATAATCCGGCAAGGAACTCAGCGGCACTTATTTTTACAAATAATAATACATCTTACAGATAACATGCATTAAAAAAACTAAATATATCATTTAAAATAAATGTAGATATCATACAATTACTAGAGATGTAGTCTCTCAGGGTATATATTCCACGAGAGTTGAGGTCACGCACACAACAACTAATGGCAGATATAATATAAATTAATTGAATTTACTTCGACTTCAATAGTACATTATTGCAGAGGCCGGGAAAGCGAATTTCGTGGATGAGTATTTTTTGTCGGACGAAGCGAAGCTGAGGCCGACAATTACATACGAATCCACGAAATTCTATTTCCGTCCGAGGCACATATAGGACTTTTCTCCAAACATGCAAGGAAATAAAACAAAATTTATTACAATCGATTAAGTAATTCTTCTTGCAAATTGAATAACAATTGAAAAGAAAAAATCTCTTATGATTCCCGCCTAAACTTTTTTTTAATGCATGGTCGTTCATAAAAAATAGTAACGATATCTATGGTTTCATTAAACCGTACCTACACGACCTGACACACCGAGGCGTTTGTAACTCATGATAGAACGAGACGGCCATAGATTTGATCGCCGTCTCTCGCTCTATCCAGACCAGGCGTTTGGTCGTGGCTTTAGAATTTGGCTGTATGCATTTTTTTCAAAGTCCAAAAGTAGTTTTTAAGAAGTAAAAAACAATACATTAATGGATTTTAGTACAATTTCGCGGCCGCAAAAACTGTACAATAATGAAAATCTTTTTTTTTAATTTGAGCTGGTACATAAGAAGGTACTTCGCGTTTCGTTTTTGCTACATTAATGCGAACATTTCCGAGCATATTGGAGAAAAAGAGGTTATCGCTAGCTACGGTGTGTGGGTAGACCACAACTAAAACTCGCAGCCAGTTACTCCATGAAGATGGCATTTGAAACAGTACCGAAATATCGGGTGTTTTAAGTACAATACAAATTTACATGGTAAATGGATATTTCTCATTTAGATTTCTCAATTGTCACAGCCATGTACAGAAAGTTAATATGACCTAAACTTAATATTATATATTTTTAGATACAGGGTGTTCATTTCGATTTGCGTTAAATTAGACAGGTTACTTGGGACATTAATAGTAGTTGTCTGGTATATCGGCTTTTGGAAAATTCGACAAAAAAGATTTTATGTTTTCATACATAATAAATGAAATGGTAAGTGTGAGAGAACCTTAAGAATAAAATAAAAGTTAATCTCAGGTGACTGACGGCACATGTCAAAATAAGTAACATAAGAAAATAATAATGGTTGCAATACACATGTTCAGTGATTAAACTCATTTTTATAATAACTCAATAACAGTAAGAGTTAAAACACTAGTTTCTTAGAGAAATTAATTATATTTGACCTAAATAAGCTTTCCTTAAATTTATAGCATATGAAGAAAAACACCCTGTATGAACAGAAAGCTCGTGGCACTACTTCACAAATAAATATCAAATACTGGACTTCCTGGGAACCATTAACTTTCGAAAATGATCGTGGCATACTCGTACCTGTCAAACTAAATAGGAAATACCCAAATACCTCGTTTTAAGTCATGGTAGGGACTAATAAAGTATGAGTAATATTCTCGGTAACTAATCATGCAACACTCACCTTAGCATAGATGGTGCTGGGGTTATCATATCCGACCCAAAAGAGACCTTTGCTGGCGTACACGTAGCTATCATCTACCTGGGTTATATTCCACGCAGAAGGGTCGTTTTGCTGGTCTTCGCAAATCTGGAATCATTCGGTTATTATACAGCGTGTTACACCATCCACTGAAAGCCTTGAACGAGGTGATTTGGTAGGTTTTATTGAATATCTTTTACTATCGAGCCAACCCAGAAATCTTCAAGAACATTTTGGCTCTTTCTTACATAATGTCGTTATCGATCGGTCAAAAAAGTTGTTCAGTATAGGCTACTAAATCACCCCGTTCAAGGTTTTCAGGGGATGGTGTTACACCCTCTATAGGGATTAAAAATAGTAGGTTATTTTTGTCACTATTGAGTTAAATAGGCGATTCGACTGGTAGGTGAGTTACAGCTAGACCAATGAATTTACCAGTAAAAAGGGCAAATTTTTTATTTATATGGGAACTCAACCCCGCCTTGTTCTCCACTCCATCGTGCCTGTTCCTTTTTTGATTATGGTGATATTTTAAACTTAATATAGGGTTAAAGCTCATAAATTCTAGCCCCACTTACACAAGTGCCGTCCTTAAAAAAACATTATTACCCACCGTCAAAAGTAAGTACATCAGATTTCTTGAATCAACGAATACATACGTGACGTGACGTGATAGCATCATCAACCTTCTATAGGTATAAACGAATGGTCAGTGACATTGTAATTCCTTGCTCTGCTTTTACGACACGTATTGGAAGATTTGAAGAATGACACTAGTGACAAATGTATTGTTACTGCCGTCACCACGCGGCGAACAATCACATACCTCATAGTAAGCCAATACCCCAGCTTCTTCAGTATAAGGTCCACCTTCCCCTGTGCCAGTGATCGGGGCCCCAGTGCTGGTGTCTTCCAAACTGGCTAGAGTGAAGGTCTTTCCGTACGCTCCGAGGCCGATTAGAAGCTTGGACGGAGACCCGCCGTTGTCGATCCATACGTGGACGGAGTGGTTCTGGAGAAATAAGACTATTTGGGTAGTTCTATGTGATTCCGTCGCACAAATTAAGTCATTACCATTCCCAAATTATTGACGAACTGCGTATAAATAGTGGAGTCATTTTCGGTTATCTTGTAGGAGACGCGTGTTTGTTTGCTATTCTGGGATAATAGTCTCGTTTGCTTTTATAAAACGGAAAATAAAGTGGAGATGGTAATGAACAATAAAAACGCGTAAAAAAATCGCATAGAAACACCGATTAAGGGCCTAAATGGGTCATTATTTGGGCATTGGTTCCGAATCATTTTCGTGGTCACACTTTTCGCTATATTTTCGTGTCTGGTTATCTTGTAAATGTACGGCATCTACCAAATAACCGAAATTCACCATAAATCCTACAGCCGACTCTTAGTAAATGTGACCACGAAAATGAGGCGGTTGAAACGCTCGAATAATGACCCAAATATTTCTCAAGGACTTGTAACTAGTAGAGTTGGACTTCAAATTTAATTAATAGGCCTTTGAACTATACAGTTAATCCTGTAGTATTACATAAAGATTATTTATAGGGGGTCACTCTTCAAGTTTAAAGGCTTATTTTTCTATGAAAACCAACACAAAAATGTGCTAGGTAGATTCCAATGTATTTTAAACGAAAATAACAAAAGACGTGGTATCAATCTGTTGTTTTGGATATATTTCTTGATTTACTTATTAGCTTAGCCCGTGGCCCATCTACAGCATAAGTTAAGGTACAAAAATGTCACGCGTTCTGACTTTTAATATAGACGGTCCAGAGTATAAGGTATATTACGCTCTTTTACCTTTAATGACTACATCGATATGACCTATATATTATATATATACTTTTGTTAAAAAAAAATTGGAATTAATTGAAATTGCTTACGACATTCAAGTTCAGACCGGGTTCATCGGTTAGTTGGGGGTACAGGGGTGCGTTTGCCCCTGTCTCGTTGTCCCAAACGCCGTGCAAATCATACGTCATCAGGTTGATGTAATCTAGGTGCCTGAAAAAAAATGTTGTTAATATAGGTAGCTGGTATCGTCATGATACCAATTATCAAGATGAAGAGACAACAGTACCTACGCACTTGTGTGCCCGATCACCTATCTCATAATATTACATAATTATACTAATGCCGTTGGTCGTTTCGGACCGCCGCTCGCGGCTGAAACGACCACGGCAGAGCTAAAGCCAAATCCTGATGTAATACTACATAAATCCAGTCCTTAGATATAAAAAAATGTTTTTAATCACTTTTTTGAAAGTAAGTGTGCTGAAATGTAAGTGCATGGGAATGTAGCTTTGTTCTGAACAGCTTTCAATATACACTGTTTATTATTTATTTCTGATGAGTGATGACCATTTACTTTTTTTTTTCAAATGAGGTACTTAAGATCCTTACTCATTGAGTTCGGGCACGTCGTAGGACAAGTCTATATGTCCCTGCGTGACGGCGACGGCTGACGTCAGTAAATATCCCTTCGGTGTGAAAAGTTCCTTCAATTCCTTTACCAATGTCACGAATTGTTCCTGAAACAGAATAAGTGGGTTATTACACTGTTTACAATATGATTGGTTATCAATATACAAACCTAGCCAAAATACCCATCATCCAAAATGCAATCGTATACAATAAGCGATAAGTCCAGTGACCAGAATAATGTATACAAATGATCACGTGACTTTTCGTTAGAATCTATAATTCTCATACATTTATTACTTATAGCTTATCGTATAGGATTGCAGAATGGCATCTTGTCTATGCCTGCTGGAGTGCCTACCTGTCACAATTATTTTTATTTATTTTTTTATCTTGGGACATCTTACACAAATCAACCTAGTCCCACGGTAAGCTCAATTAAGGCTTGTGATGTGGGGACTAGGTGACGATACATATAGTAGATAGATAATATAGATATATACATATTATAGATACTTAAATACATAGACAGCCATGACCAAGGAACAAATATTTGTGATTAATAAATACACAAATAATGCCCTTGCCAGGAATCGAACCCGGAACCTCCAGCTTCGTAAGCAGGGTCACTACCAACTAGGCTACGGAGACAGACAATTTTATTTACTACAAGCATGTCTATTTCGCCTTCTGAATTTTCTCTGCATCGTATCGGTTAAGCAAGAGAAAAGAAATAAAACTTACCTTGTCAGACTCCAGCCCGCCCCTTTGCGCAGGGTACTCCCAGTCAAGGTCCAACCCATCGAAGCCATGAGTGTCGATGTAGTCGTACAAGTTATTGACGAAGTTCTCCCTCAGAGTATCGTTGTTCACCACCTTGCAACAAAGTTTTTTTAAGATTACATGAAAATAACGATCAAAGATTTAATTCGATTTTTTTTTCGGGTACCTCCTCAACTGGTGTAGTGGGGATGATTTTTTTTATTTGCTGTAATCTTATAGGGTAAAAGAAAGTTTTTTTCTTTAGTCAATATTTTCCGAGATAACAGCTCCAGAATAAATCATTGTCCCCCCCCCCCCCTCTAACTTTTGATCCGTGTGTCCAAAAAAAATGAAAAAAATCGTTAATAGTGCCCACTATTATAGAATACTTTAAAATAAAACTATTTCGAACATAATCGGCCCAGCCGTTTTCGAATTAATACGGAAGCCTTAATGAGCATGGCCCGACATGCTCTTGGCCGGTGTTTCAGTTTACCACTCAAAACAGCGAATGGAACCAATCACTAGATTTTTTAAAATTGTCTCAATTAGCAAATTGTTGAATGTTTATTGAAAACTAATATGAAACGCCGGTCAAAAAAAGTTCTGCTCTTGTATCAAACTTTAAGACATCGAAAGTAAGTACCTGAAGAATACGAGTATACCAAAGATAATAAATAAATATATATCTTGGGACATATTACACAAATCGACCTAGTCCCTCAGTAAGAAGCTCAATTAAGGCTTGTGATCTGGGTACCATGCGACGATATACATATCGACGGTGGAAAGGAGAAACCTGTTAAGCGACATTTTGGTAATTGTCCAGGAGAGCATTTTAAAGTTTTATTTTTAGGAAAAAAAATCGTACCACTTTCTGTGGCCGCTTTAGAGACTTGTGTTCTTTGAACGTACTTTGTCAAATTGTCATATCTATGAAATAGTAATAACGTTATTTCAATAAACTTGGAACCTTCTGAAATAAATGTCGCTTAATTGATATTGACCTAAGAATTCTCCGAAACGAGCCTTTAAGCGACCCTACGGTTTATAAATAAAATTATTTTAGTCAGAAAAGTGTCGCTTACAGGGCAAGGTAATTTGTATGACATGCAATTAACCGACAACAGTAGCACTTGAAAAAAAACTTAAGCGACTATGTATATAAATATGTGTATGCTTAAGTGACACTGTCTAAATTTTAGTCAATAATTGCGTCGCTTAACATCCCTGTCTTTAAATTTGACCATTATTTCATTATACCTTAAGCAACATTGAAGTCGTCAGATCTCAGTATTACTTGGCTTAAACGACGCAGAAGAAAAAGCCGGTTCCGTCGATATATAAAACTAATTTTTGACCAAAATGTCGCTTAAAGGGTTTCTCCTTTCCACCGTCGATATAGATACTTAAATACATAGACAGCCATGACCAAGGAACAAATGTTTGTGATAAATAAATACACAAATAATGCCCTCGCCGGGATTCAAACCCGGAACCTCCAGCTTCGTAGGCAGGGTCACTAGGCGACGGAGGCTGTCAATAAAGTTGAAATTCAGATGCCCATAGAATTGTTTACACAGTTTTCTTTTCGCTTACACAGTTACGCGTGTATAACAAAAAGCAGTTTATCATATCAGCCGAAAGACGTCCACTGCTGAACATAGGCCTCCCCCAAATATTCATGGGGGGTAGTTGCCATAATCGCCACGCTTGGCATGCGGGTTGGCGATCGTAGTGTCTCCACCGCACTTTAGGGATGCTGCTGCCCATCCCCCGGTGGTCTTGGTCGTAGTTTTCAGACATACCCGGGTCAAGTGTATGATCAGTACGCTTTAGTCCCTTAGTCGATTCCTACGACACCCACGGGAAGAGTTGGGGTGGTGACAAATATATTCTTACTGCCGTCACCACACGGCCAAAAGCAGATTACCTACCGGCGAAAAATTGTCTGAACCTTCTACCCAACCACCAATAGCAGCCAAGATTTTTAAATCGGAATTGGACTCCTTCAAGGCTACGAGCTCAGCAACTGCGTCTGGAACATGTTTAAACAGCTTGCTAATTAAATCGCCGAAATATGGTCACGCCATAATTCTATATATCATTAACCAATGTTTGTGTAAAATATAAATTGTAAATGAGTTCTCGAAGACTCCATTTTATATTGGAAATGGCGAAAAATCTAAGGATTCAAGGTTATGAGATCGAATGGAATGAAAACAGGTGTTCAAATAGCTTGCTAATTAGTAATTGTAATTACATTCACTAAACAATGGTTATATTATATTAAGGTCATGCTGTGTACCCGTGCCTCATAACTATTGTGAATTAATATTTGCACACACATTGTAAATTTGTTAACTATTAAAAGTTCTAACTGAGAAAACATTTTAAATGTGAAATAGTACATATTAACGGTCACTCTAGATATATATTTTTTTATAATTATTAACTTTTTGAATCGTTTTTATCCCGGGCTTTATTTTTTTATTGGTTTTTATTTTCAAAACTGTGCAATTTATATAAGGTCCTAATTTATTAGATGCAAATATTTTTACAGCTGATAGTACTCGGTCTCTGGAGTATATTAAACCGTGAAACATTATAGCTTTTACGATGTTTTTTGGAGAAAACGGAAAAACAAATTTGCTACGTAAAAACACCCTGTTTATGTGATTATTAAATAAAAACTCATTGAACAGATTCTAGTACCTCTTTCACGTGCCATTTAACTGGAACTGGCCACTTCAGGTCGATAAATTAAATACTTGATTGTCAATGTCATGTTATTTTCCGTTGGATTGTGTCGTTTGATGACATGACAGACAGTGTTATTGTGACATGTGATAATGCACATGATGATTTTTTTTAGACGAAATTATAATTTTTTTTTGTTAGGAAAATGAAATCAAAAAAGTTACATGAAAAGATTTCTTAATTTATATTGAAAGTTAATTATTGTAATGTAAGGTATCATGTGTTAAAATATCTGCAACTAATAAATTAGGACCTTATATACATAAATTAAATCTAAATAACCTAACCTGTATTTTATTGGTCCTTGTGATATTGTAGAGCCTTTCCTTGCTGTATCGAAGGAAGTCGCCACCTCTTCGGTTTTAAGTTACGTCAACCAGACGTTTTGCTATTTCAGCAAACAATTTGCGGGCGCTGAAGCCCCATGAACCTAACGGTCTCTCTTGATATGAACTTTTTTGAATCGTATTTATCAAGGGCTTTTTTCCCTGATGAGGAAGACTTACTGCTTTTCCCCTCATTTGTAGACTCAACAGGAACAATGAGGTCTCCTGTGGGTCCGTCGAGCAGGAGGAACGAGTAGACAACGTGCGTGCAGAGGTCTGTCGGTATGTCACCGACTCCAAAGCGGCCGGCTCCGGGCCTCTCGTTGGACCATTCTCCGTAGTAGCAGAATACTACTAAATCAGATTCTGGAAAATTAATATACTGGGTTTGTAGACCTGTAGGCTTATGATGGTACCGTGTTTAATCGTTTGTCGTTGTTGCCGTCAGGTTCTAACAAGTATGCAAGTGTGAAAGTGATGCGTAGCATGATAAATAGATAAAACGGGACCATCATTAAGCCACTTGTAGACGCTTTGAGAATCCTTGAAAAAACAAAGAAACTGGATAAAATGGAGGTTCAAGAAATATTGTAGTCAAGGTAATAGATTCAGAATGTTCAGATAGGTACTAGATTAGATGTCAGCGTACAAATTGTAGGCTTTGGGATCATCATCACCATTAGCCTATGATAGTCCACTGCTGGACGTAGGCCTCTCCTTTTAACTATGCGTATGAACGCATTAGGAGGTAAATACCCACTATGATGACGCTGCTGCCCATCATCAATCTTTTATCAAATAATGGTCAGACACTTCAATCCCTTAGTCGACTCTTATGACACCTGCAGGAGGAGTTGGGATGGTGACAAAATGTATTCTTACTGCCGTCACCACACGGCAAAGGCTTCGGGATGGTAAGCATAAAATAGGACACGTATAAAAAAATGCAGATGAGATAGTTTTTGTCTGAAGCTCACCTAACATTACATTACATTTTTGCAAATCAGTAGCGCGTAATGTTACATTTGCGAGTTTTTTTACAAGTTTTTTACTACTTATTTGATAATCCCATGGCAATTTATTCATGAAAGAGAAAGTAAACAATAATAATAACACTAAAATCTAAAATTAAATATCTAGATAAAAAATACATCTTAAAAGATTATAATATATACATACTTACAAATAAAAGACGTGCTCCAACTCCGAGCCCGACGGTAAACAAGTACTACAAAATTTGCGGAAGGAAGAAACTTATTGCGAAAACGTATCAGTAACATTTGCGTAACAAATATGTCGAGATAAAAATAAAATCAACAATTACCACGATTCGCACTTAGGAATCTATTTATTTTCTTACATTTGGGTCAAATCAAAACACAGTTGTGATTTTTGTGTGAGATGATGTTTTGTTTCCAATTTTTGATGTATGGGTTAAAATCTAGCGTGAAAAAGAATTACAAGCGCACCGCATTTTTTTATATAGTTACTGAGACGAAACGGTAACTAAAAGCGTGACAGAGTGGTATGAAACAAGACAACGAAAAGAATTTTGACCCATTTAGGTACTCGTATTGCTCAGTTTATGATTCAAAAGTCAAAAGCGATCGTCAACCTTTTAAGAACAGAAATAAACTTATTGCAATTTTCTCACGTTTTCTGAATTTTCAGGATATTATGCAACTTGGACTACAGTGCTATTTCCACTCTGTCAAAAATGTTGAATAACTATCTAACTCACCGCTTCTAAAAGACGAACCCAATCCTGGCTGTGTCAAGCACCCAAACCACACCAGGACACCCAGAAAGAGGAAATTCTTCATTGTAATCAATGGCTAATATATAACTAATCCAATTATTTACCTTTTATTCCATTATATTCATAATATTGGCGGTATCTTATCTTTCTGATAATTTGCGTGTGTCGGCTCCATTCGAAATTTTAAGATAACATGTGATTTTGCTGGTATCATGATATTCGTAATTCTTGAAGAATTTAAATAAAAAGTACATTTCCATGTATGAAATAAGACATTACCGCCCGTGGGTTGTCAATATTTTTTCATCACACCTGTTTCGTAAGTGCGCCAATAAGCTGCGGCGATGCGCACTGTAGATGCGTCATTACGCCCTAGGGCAAGCAAGGAATTTCATACAACATTATTCGCACTAGCGCGGTGCTCGCGCCGCGCCGGTATTTCTGTTATAAAAATGATAAATAAGTCATCCTTGATTTTGAGAAATGATTTCTAGACCATTTTATAGTAGTTTTGTGAAAATATATTGTTTTATACAGGTTCATTTCTTGACATGTCGACACTTCGACATGGCTACTATACTGAAAAACGTCGCACGATACACGTAAAGGGAAATTCCTAACTCGTGTCGAATTAGAACACTCCGTGTGTTACTTTACCGCCACTCGTTCCGAACATCTTTTCTTCATTTTTTGCACGGGTAATGTCATCGTATTACGGCCAAAGGCTACGTAATTAAATATCCTTCGTAATCGCGATTTTTTAAAGACGTTAAGGAATTAAAGTAGAAATATATATTGACTTTATGGGCGGATTTTTATTTTTTTGTAGTTTTGCCAAATTTGGATAATTTCATATTTTTTCTACTCAGAATCGCGAGTTCTTTCGATCCTCATTAGCAGAAAAAAGTGCCCCGAGAATTCCATACATTTTTTTGTCTTCCACTGAGTTACGGGCGAAGAAAGTGTATCAAAAACACTTTTTTATTAAATAATAATATATTGTTAAAAAAAAAATCAAATCAAAATTACACACCAAAACATCCACCACAGGTTTCGTCAAAAGATCATGCATACACTGACAGTTAAATAATCCGCAACACGCTTCGTCAACAAAAAAAAATTATTGTAAAAACAAGAAAAAAAAACCATCAAAAATATTTCCTACGCATGGTAAGCACCTGGCCCAAAGGTTCCAAAAATACTCGCTGCATTGCCGCGTTGTACTGCCAAAGATATACGTTGGACCAGGTACGAACCAGACCTAGGATCGCAACCCCTATCCCGTAATCGCCTGCCCAGGTCCTTTATAAAGCGTTTCGCTTCCGAACCCCAGGGTCCAGCCGTCTCAACAGCAACAGGGACGAAGTCGTATTGCGGGATCAAATTTGCGTACTTGCTTTTTTATTTCTATCAGGATCGAAAGAGCTCCACCAATACCAAGCCCACCGAAGGATATTGTGATGAATGAAGTGATCACCAAGGGCCTAATAAACATGTAAATGTTTCATTTTAGCTAATTGAGCTATCTCAACAAAATAAGATAAATCCCCAGGCGGGCCCAGTGGCGATAAATTATCTCTCTTTGTAAAATAAGTTGCGCATACTTGTCAGCACTTCAACTGACCATTCGTGCACTCTAACAGCATTGTAATAAGGCTCACTAATGGGTAGATTATTTAGTTACTGTATTGCCGTTTCAGCCAAGTCTGGAGAAATTTGTTTCTAAGTAATCCTCAGATAACTACAAGAGGTAGGTACCTACTACAGCTATCTTAATACAGGGTGATCAATCCAAATCGGTCAGTATGGAGGTTTTGAAAACCATAACAGATATCGAAATCTTGTCTAAGGAACCATGAGATCGATTTTAGTAAAAAGAAAAACTGCATACATACATGAAGTTTTATTTTTCAATACTTCATCGCCGCCGCCGGGCCTTTATTTTGTATGGGGAATTTACAAACTATTCATGGCTTCGTTTTTAGATTTAATAATAATGGCATGGTTCCTAAGAATACATTTCGATATCTCTAATAGTTTGTAAATTCCCCATACAAAGTCAAAGGACCGGCGGCGGCAGTGAAGTATTAACTCAAACTCAAACTCAAAAAGTTCTCATTCAATGAGAACTAACTCTTAAATTCTCATGAAAATTCTCGGTTTCCGAGTATATTCCCGCAACTTTGAGAATGTTCTGCAACTTGTACATTGCTAGTATCGTAAAAGTCGATAAGTTAAGGCAGCGGTCGGCAACCGGCGGCCCGCGAAGGGTTCAGTTGCGGCCCGCGGACCTCACCTCCTTGACTATGTTGTATATTGTGTATGTTAAAATCACGAACCTCCTCAAAGGTGATACACATTAACAGAAAACCTAAATATAAAATGGAGGCGACAATTATTATTATTAAAATATACGTATTTCGATTCCGTGGTATGGCAAGTTGTACCGCGTGGACTCGATTGTGACGCTCCGGGTCTTCAGCCCTGCGCGTTGCTCAGCATACGGCCTTCGCAAGGGTTCGAAGCAAACGGTCGGATCCCCGGCCCTCCAGTTCGCTAGTTAAGACAGTTAGATAGGGCAGTTGTACCGCGTGGGCTCGATTGAGATACTCCGCGCCTTCGGCACTACGCGCAGCTCGGCCTGTGGCCTTTGCAAGTGTTCGAAGCAAACCGTCGGGTCTCCGGCCCTCCAGTTCGCTTGATAAGACAGTTAGGTAGGGCAGTTGTACCGCGTGGGCTCGATTGTGACGCTCCGGGCCTTCAGCCCTACGCGCAGCTCAGCCTGCGGCCTTCGCAAGGGTTCGAAGCGAACCGTCGAGTCTCCGGTCTTCCAGTCCGCTTGTTAAGACAGATAGGGCAGTTATACCGCATGGGCTCGATTGCGACGCTCCGGGTTTTCGGCCCTACGTGCAGTTCGACCTGCGGCTTTCGCAAGGGTTCGAAGCGAACCGTTGGGTCTCCGGCCCTCCAGTTCACTTGTTAAGACAGTTAGATAGGGCAGTTGTACCGCGTGGGCACGATTGTGACGCTCCGGGCCTTCGGCCCTACGCGCAGCTCGGCTTGCGGCCTTCGCAAGGGATCGAAGCGAACCGTCGGGTCTCCAGTCCTCCAGCTCGCTTGTTAAGACAGTTAGATGGGGTAGTTACGCGTGGGCTGGATCGTGACGGTTCGGACCTTCGGCCCTACGCGCAGCTCGGCCTTCGGTCATCTGGCTCAGCTTATTTAGCTACTGGGGTAGTTGAACGCTCGGTAGCAAAATTTTCTCGGAGCTCGGCCTTCGGCCTCGCTTTAAATTATTTACACGCTTGGGATGAAGCACCGGGCCTTCGGCCTTCCGCAAGGTCAAGGCCTCCCACCATGAAGCTCACCCTTCGGCTCGCTTAATATAAATTTACATCGGTTCGGGCAATGTTCCGTCCCTTCAACAGCGGCCAAAAATACAAGGGTTCGGGACCCCGAAGTGAAGTTCCGGGCCTTAGGCCCTCCGCGGAGTCGGTCTACGGCCTCTAAACCTGAAAGCTTGCCCTTCGGGCTCGCTTAAATTACTCGGGATTTTTGTTCAGGGGCGCCGTCATCTTGAATTATTTCCAATTTTTTTTGAGAGTCAAATCACTTCTGGCTTACATAGTGCCCGTATGCCAAATTTTAGCACGATCGGGCCATTTTTTTGAAAATTTCATATAGATGCCTTTTTGAGCAAAAATTTTTTTTTGGAATCTGGAGAGCCCAGAAGTCACGCACACGGATTTCTAGTTTCCAGCCCGATCGGATAGAATAAAAATAAAAATTTCGTCGATAAGATGTTATTTGCATAATAGTATATTGCTAATATTGCTATTTTCGACTCCGGCTTTATTGATAACCGATAATGTGAGTTTTTTTTTCGAACAAAACTTACATATTAACAAAGTGCGGCCCGCGTCAATTTCGTCAACTACTATGTGGCCCTTGAATGCTAAAAGGTTGTGAGTTAAGGGATTGATGACAACTATTCAAATATTCATTTATATTGTAAATTGATGAATTTGATGATGGGCAGCAACATTATCATAGTGGGTGCACTACTGTGATCGCCAACCCGCTTTCCCAGGGGCCTGTTTTTCAAAAGCTTGTAACTTGTAATACAAGTAGAAGTCACTTTTTAACACTATTCATTAGATAAGGGGCCAGTTTATCAAAAGCTTGTAACTTGTAATACAAGTGGAAGTCACATTTTAACACTATTCATTAGATAAGGGACCTGTTTATCAAAAGCTTGTAACTTGTAATACAAGTGGAAGTCACTTTTGAACACTATTCATTAGATAAGGGGCCTGTTTATCAAAAGCTTGTAACTTGTAAATAATGGGCCTGTTTATCAAAAGCTTGTAAATGTATACAAGCTTTCGAGCAATAGGCCCCAGCATGGTAATTATGGACGAATGCGTCGATACGCAAAGTTAATATGGGTAATAAGGTAGTAAGGGATAGGTAATAAGGTGGGCATTCTCCAAGCGTTTCAACCGCCGTGACTTCGGTGGCAACCTTATCACACGAATCCCGTGAGAGATGCAATAACTTTTGGATATATTGGTAGACGTAGTTGACAACTACCAGTTTATCCAAAAAAATATGATGTACCCACGGAAATCGGGTAGTAATATTGCCCTATACTTTCTAACAAGTCGAAAATGGTAGACTTAATTTTTAAGCTGATGGTTATTTGAATCAGGCTTTATTATTTTCCCAAGAAACAACCCTGTTCAGGATTTAACATAATACAGTGTAATGCTTTGACAATTTGACAATCAATATTGTAATGAGCATTCGATAAAATTATCAGACCAATTATTATCAATCGATAACAATCAGTGAAAGCCCTAAATCGATAATTATTCAGATATACCTATACGTACATAGATATACATATAATAGATACTATGATAAGCGGCGATGAGTTTATTTTGATAGTTACTTTATAGTTTAGAATGGTAGTACTGCTGTTATAGTATTTTATGCAATAGTGGTATTATAAGGGCCAAAAAATGCGAGCGTCGTGAATTACAAAAATACATACAAAACAAAAAATGTAATAACAATATCATAGTTCCAATATTTAATTAGTAGCAGCTTAAATTGTGTCGTAGATATCAGGAATACCAATTTACTTTAATTATAAGCCTCCCTCTCTCGACAAAAAAAATTGCCGTGCCAGTTGCAGGGTTATAATGTTACTGTAACTTACTGTGTAACACCTTGTACCACATTATAAGTGCAATAAAGATTGAGTATTTGAGTATTGCGATACGAGCCCGAAGGGCGAGTATCGCAATTGTCAAACGTCGCGAGCATATTTTCATAATTGTGTCATAATTCTTGTACCGCCCGTGGCACACACAATGTTTTTCATCACACCTGTGAGGCAAAAAAAGTACATAAAACAATGTATTTTCACAAAACTACTCTAAAATGGTCTAAATAATTTCTCAAAATCAGGGATGACTTAAATTTATCATTTTTATAAGAGAAATCCCGACGCAGCACGCGCGGCGGCGTGCGCCGCGCTAGTGCGACGTAATGTTGTATGAAAATCCTTGAGTGTCCTAGGGCGTAATGATAATGAGGCATCTACGGAGCGTATCGCCGAGCGCACTGGCGCTCTTACCGAACAGGTGTGATGAAAAAATACTTTTAGATGAGAGGCACCAGTAATGGATACTTCAATATTAGTACTTAGCGTACGTTTGTAATTTGACTGTTGCAAAATAAATGGATAGCTCTTAGTTTCTTTAAAATATGCATAAATGTACATGATTGGTTCCTTTTTAGGGTTCCGTAGTACTCGTAAACTAGGAACCCTTATAGTTTCGCGATGTCCGTCGGTCCGTCTGTTTGTCCGCAGCATAGGTCAGGACTCAGTGGCCGTTAGTACTAGAAATGTGCAACGTCGTACAGATATACCTATACCGTGTTTTTATTGATTTCCGTTAAATTAAAGGGAAGCTTATTTAGATCAAAAATGATCTATTTCTCTAAGAAACTAGTGTCTTAACTCTTACTGTTATTGAGTTATTAAAAAAATAAGTTTAATGACTGAACAAGTGTATTGCAACCTTTATTGCATCCTAATGTTACTTATTTTGACATGTGCCGTCAGCAGCCGTCAGTCGCCCGAGATCTTATTTTTAAGGTTCTCTCACACTTACCATTACAATTATTATGTATGAAAACGAAAAAAAAAATTTTTTTCGAAATTAACAAAAGCCGATATACCAGGCAACTTCTATTAATGTTCCAAGTAACCTGTCCAATTTAACTGAAATAAATAAAAACACGGTGTATATATCTGTACGATTCAGACACACAACGATTCGAACAGATTATTCGTACAGATATGTATATCTGTTCGAAGAATCTGTTGATCACGCGGGCAAAGTGGTAGAGTAAAATGTAGATAAAATATTTTTTTGCGTGTTACCTACCTACTTAACACGTTCACTGCGGTAGGGGTCGATCGACCACATCAAATATGATTAATTTAAATTATGTATTTTAAGTTTAAGAAATTATGTATTTCACAGCGAAGTTATGAAGCGACATCTATACCATACACTATTCCTACATTTTCTTCACAATTTCAAAAGCTTACAATGGCTTGATTTGACGTTTTAATCAAAACAAAAATCAAGTTTTTCGACAATTGTTTTATGAAAGTTAGTCATACTAACTATATGGTATACAAATACATACTCTGTCCACTAATCTTCAGCAGTAGAAAAAGGCGGCAATATAAAAAAAAAATTAGATGCTTATTGTTATTGTATACAAAATTTAACTAACGTAATACGAAAAATATGACGTTACATATCATTTTCATTACAATTCTTTTACAATCGATCTAAATATGCGAATTATCTTCCTTGCTTCGTCTTCTAGATTATTAATAAACACTCTGTAGTCTCACAATATTCGGCCGCAAGCGCACACCGAATATTAGAGAATTTAAAAATCAAAAATTCAGATATTCTTTGGTATATAATATGTTTCTTCACTGCAATATCATGTCAGTGATTATGTAATTGTCACATGTCAATAAGTACAGAATTTATTTTCATTTTAAATTCTCTGAAATTCAGTGTGTACTGGCGACCAGATATTGTGTTAAAAAAGAAAACTTTCCCAATTTGGAAAGCTCATCATTATTCTAAACCGTTACAATAATAAATGAATTAGTAGCGGAATATGGACATTTCACTGAATGGCTTGTAATTTCTATTGGCGGTGATTTTAGAGACAACCCTACTTAGTTTATTATGCAACAGTGCAACAGTGTTAATAATGAATACTTACCTAATCGACATTAAGTGGTAAGTAAATTAATGTATGTACACATTAATTGATTTGCTTATCAATATTTCACTCATCAATCTGGCCGATAATCGATCGATAATAATCTGAATAAGTCCAAATCGAGAATATTCGTACCGGATGCCCTTATCATGAAATGGCTGCGTGTCGAAACGTTTTTGCAGTTTCTGCTCATCTCATATGCGCATTGACGTATATTATTAGCGAGAGTGAGAGGGTTAGATTACTAATTACATTAATATGCAGTCGACACATTATCTCAAGCCAACTCATGATAAGGATAGTAGAGCTCGAAATTTGTCGACGGGGGGTTTAATTTCTTAGGCTCGATTTCATATTTTTTTTATTCGAAGTATAACGCTGACTCTAGACTCCATAGTCATTTGACGCTAGTACCTGCGAGTAAGCGTTATTCTTTGAAAAGTCTGGTGAAATTCAGCCATAGCTTGATACTTCAGTCTGTATTTTTTAACTTTTGTTAGCATTTGTGTAAAGATTTAGTATAAAATAAAATGCTACCAAATTTAAATGCCCTAACTGAATTTGGCCCGCATGTATCCTGTGGGTTTTTCTATTAAAAATTCCGCGCCCGTTAGGTTGGGTCATCTTGAACCTGCACTGTATCATGGTTGACAGTAGGTACTTGATACAAAAAGCGCGTATCGGATTAAACCATTTTTTAGTGACGGAAATGCCAGACAGACTTTAATCATGCGTAGCACGCCATAATCGGAGCAGAAGACGTGATAAAACTAATACTTATCGATATCTAATTTGGATTTAACCGTTTCTAACACTCTTGAGATAAGATGATGATAAATGTGCGTAATAAAATAATAATGATTGGTACGTACGTACGTGATACTGACCACAGTTTAGGACTTGTCCATTAATCCCGTCATACGATTTTGGCCTGTTTTAGACCCCCCCACCCCCCATGGTGATATTCGGTGATAATTTCTGGATCCCCCCCTCCAAGCCAATATGACGTGTCGTAATTTTTTGCCAATTTAAGGAGTCATTTTAATAACACTTGAATTTACGAACTTTTTTGCCAACTACGAGGTAAATGTTCGCGAAGTTTTAAAACTTAGTATTTAAAAAGTAAAGACGTTTTCACTGGCTATAATGCTATTCAACAGATTCGAGAGTAACAAAAAATTACACGTGATTTGGCTGATGATCCCCCCTCCCCTATGGTGATAATTGGTGATTGGATATTTTTCTTATCCGTTTTCATTGATTAATTTCATGTGTAATCCTCGCCGTACTTATTCGAAGAAAATAAAGAGGACGATTTTTTTTATTTTCCTGAAATTCTACAATTGTCGATTTCTAAGAACAAATATTTGACGTTTAGAAGTTTATCGAAAAAATTGTGAGTTTTATCCTCATACTAATAACAGTTAATCCATAACTGTAAAATGTCGTTCTTAGATCTCAAAGATGTCGTTTTTAGATATCGTTAAATAGGTATTTTAAAAAGAATGAGGGTCCCAAAAGAAAGTTTTTTCTAAAGTCAATATGTTCTGAGATAACCACTCCAGTTCCGCCTAACTTTTGTTCTAAAAAATATGAAAAGAATACAGAAGTCAGAACGTCTATCTTACTTGTAGTGTTATAATTTTAACATAGATCTGAACAAGTATTCACTAATATAGTAAGCCAATGTGCCATTTCCGGTCAATTTCTTAATTTTTGGGGTCTCGTAGACAAATGGCAAGAAAAGGAATTCTAAAGGATTCGTCGTATGTGGGTCCAGTAGTAATAGGAGAGACCTTTGAACAGCAGTGGTCTGAGATCATGACATGTCTTGTTAAAGTTTTGATCCATAGTTCCAATCACAAAATAGTAAGTTCGAGGCAAGCATTTTGTAGCTGCATTGTTTTTGTGTTTGAAACATACGCACATCCTGGAATATACCTATAATTAAACAGTAAATACCTACTTACGTATCCGTGAATCTAAGTTCTCTGAAGAGGTAATTTTAAAAATTATCATTTTTAAAGTCTAAACTAGAGAGGAAGACCAAGGAGGGCCTATATGGACCAAATAAAAGAAAATGTGCAAGTGGTGTCGTATCAAGCAGTCAAGGAGAAAGCCCAGGAAAGAGAAGCGTGGAAAATGCTCCACCGACAAGAGCCCTCTTAAGTTTATGACGATGAAAGTCTAAACATATTTGCAGTATGTAGTTCTACCCTTTGTTACTAAGCAGAACTCATGAGCTGGGAGCGGGAACTATTAATTTTTACGGGATGTATTAAGGTTCTTTAGGAATATAATATATACTTCTATGCCTAGGTACTTTTTACTGCTCTTAAGCTAAGTTCAATCTGAAGTTTGAATCCATTAAATATTTACATATCGATAAACAATGCGGGATGAGCATTTCTGCTTTCTTTATTATAATTTATTTTTGCCATGAACGATCGACAAAGGAAGCAAATAATACACTATTTCACATTTTCTGGCACGTGAACCGTCGATTTACCCAGAACTTTAAAACAGATGTGTTCACAATCAGAACAATGAAAATCTTACGGTTAATTAACATAATTTAATGTTTAACTAAAATAAATAATCATTTGCATTCATATAGAACCTTTCATGCCTCATATTTGCACTGATGTGCCAAATTTATATTATTTACACAAGAAATAGCTCCGATGAGTATAAAACCTCAGGCGCGATCTACTGAACCACGAGTGCTATCTCTGAATTGGGTCGGATAAGATAAAATCAATTCAAATAAAAGGCAATTATTTTGGTATAGTTGTAGCTATTGCTCTAAAACAATTAGCCATGAAGGTATTGCTAGCTACCGCGTTGCTGTGCCTGGGCGCCAGTTTGGCAGCATCCACTAGTAAGTGCTTACCTTATCATCTTGCTATCATCATCCTAATTTCTAAGCCCATCAGCCCATTTTCAGTCTTCTATTTTTTACCCTATGTGAGTGTCATAATGATGGGAAAAGGCATCTATCTGCCCTTGATTTTCTTAAGCCCCTAAACCGTGCTTTCTTTGGCCAAATTGCAAATCTCCGTCTGGGCATGCCTCTGCCACTTTATTTATTTGGTGTAAAATTTAAAGTCATCTTAACCTAAAATAACACCAAAATGTATGGCATTCACCATATGCCGCTGGCTAAAAGTTTAGCCATGGCACATGGTTTTCAGGGCAACCAGAAGACACTGAGATTATTGTTATTGCCAAAATTAATATATTGAGGGTGGAGGGGTCATAACAAGATCACCTATCCGGGTGCATGCGGCAAACATGACGAATCCAGTCCCACTTAAGCCTGGCAGTCTTTTTGCTAACATCTGTATACGAGTTTTGGAGTTCCCGTCGTGATCCGTCTTCTTAACACCTTTTATGCTGCGTTCCATGACGTGTTGGCAAACCTTCAACTCAGGCTTCTGGCTCTCAGTGAATGACCATGTTTGGGTACCGTAGGTTAGAACGGCCAGGAAGAATTTTAATAAATAAGTATCAATAAATAATGGGTAGTAAATAATGGGTAGTATCAATAAAAAACTTGAAAAGGTGTTAAGAAAATTATAAAATTTTGCAGCCAGCGGAGTAGTGTTCTGCTACTACGGAGAATGGTCTAATACGAGAACAGGTGCTGGCCGCTTCGGCGTCAGCGACCTGCCTACCGACCTGTGCACGCACATCATCTACTCGTTCCTCACCCTCAACGGAACCACAGGAGGCATCATCACCCCCACTGAATCAGTTACAGACGAAAAGAGCAGTAAGTTTTGTGTTTACATTTCTTATCTCACTGTAGATACTATTGCATCATATATTTTTGGACAAAATATAGAACTGGGTCAAGATTCAGTACTCAATTTTTATATTTATTTTTTATTCATAGCAAACAATAACAGCCCTTTTAATTTGGAGCTTAGCGAAAAACAAAGTATTTTAAAATGTTAGTATGATGTCTGGGGAAGAAAACTAAAAACATGATAGCGAAAGCGGTACATCAAGTTAAGCTACGCGGTTTGTATAAATAATGTCAATAACCTTGTTTCAGATTCTGTATCAGAGCTCATTGCGTTGAAAGAAATCAATAGTGATTTGAAAATCTTGGTTGCTATTGGTGGTTGGACAGAAGGTTCGACAAACTTTACTGCGGTAAGATAATTTATATCAACATCTATGAATTCATATCTACGGACAAACGGCTAGACATAAGCTACGACATGCCATTGTGCTCAATTTTCAGCTCTCCTCCTCCAGTTCTTGCAAACTGCCTTCCTTACGAATATAATCGCCTCATCTTGCTAAAGGAAAAGAAAGTCGTATACAATATATTATTTAGAAGTTTTCTGTTAAGTGAACTAACACAACCGTTGCCTTTTGAATTCCACGTGACTGGTAGTTTTTTACAAATTGCTTCATCTAGCTTAGGTATCCTTCAAGTTAATTGTGTAAGATCATCTGCCGTGTTAATGATATTCCTTTATACATTTTTACATAAATGTACTAAGTTATATGCCGATATGCCCTTTTACATACATTAGTATATTACTTTATACAGAGAGGTACAGTATGTGAAAACTGTTTACTAAGGAGCAGAACTGCTGTTCTGTTCGAAGTTGATGTTTTTATACCATTGGATCAAACCTAAGCTTTATACCTGCAGGTGGTCAACGACGATACTTTGAGGGCTAACTTCGTTAGTAACTTGTACAACTACATCGACAGCAATGGTTTTGATGGCTTGGATTTGGACTGGGAATACCCTGCCCAACGAGGTGGCGCGGATACTGACAAGGTAGGTTCTTTTATGTTCCTTCTCTTTTAAGCGCGGGTGTTTAAGTTAATTGGGTCTGTTCATATAAGTCTTTATTTTTGCTTGTAGCACCTAATCGTGACTTACGTGATGCGTCGTCCATTTTTTATTAAATGTTATCTTCGAAAAAGCGCTTTTCTTTGTGCTATCAGTAATCCGTCAAGTAGTACATCAAGTGGCACCAGTAGTTTCAGAAATCGGTAATTTGCTTCATTCAGTCTATAGCTGGCTTTAACCTAAATTCATCTTTCAGGAACAATTTGTGACGTTGGTCAAGGAGTTGAAAGCAGCCTTCGCAGCAAAGTCTTACCTATTGACCGCTGCCGTCGCAGTTACTCAGTCTAACATCGACCTGTCCTACAACGTGACTGAGCTTAGCGAGTAAGAAATATTTCAAAATCTTCTTAAATATAGCATTTATGGAGATTATATCATTTTTAATTTTTTTTAATAAATACAACACATAAAATTTAAATATGAACTTAAGTTTATGCAGGAAAAACTACTGCACTGTAGAATCGCTTTGAGATAAGTGTATCGTGTCTTATATTTTACAGTAACTTGGACTACATCAACCTGATGACGTATGATCTCCACGGCACTTGGGATTCCGTGACAGGCGCCAACGCTCCTCTTTACGCCCAGTTGACTGATGATGCGAGCCTAAACTTGAATGTTGTAAGTATTCGTAACGACGTAACTTCTTTACATATTAGTAACATTTCTTCTATTGGCTTGACTTTTTCATATTTACGCATAGCTACTTACTACACAATTTTTCCTAATAGAACAACTTCATGAACCGTCTTCAGTTTCGTGAACTATTTGAAGATCAGTTTTAAAAGAGCTTATCCCATGGTACTTAGTGATTTTTGTTTTCATCAAATTTCTTGTTTGTACAGAACAACTCCGTACACGTTTGGATCAACAACGGTGCATCTCCCTCCAAGTTGGTCTTGGGTCTTGCAGCGTACGGCAAAACCTTCACCCTGACGAGTCTGAACAACACTTCTACCGGAGCACCTTTCACTGGCGCCGGAGAGGCTGGCCCATACACGGCTGAAGCGGGTGTTTGGTCTTATTATGAGGTAGTTTTATTAATCCTTGTATTTAGATCAGGAGGCTTCAAAAATTTTTTAGACGCGACTTGGAACGATCAGATGAATGCATATTGCTGCTGGGAATTAACCATAGTTGGCGTACATTTCTCAGACTGGATGTACCTAAGATGAACTTAAGAACAACTCACAGATCATTTTGGATCCGGGCCAGGTTGGTTCGACAATTCGTTCACTATGAAAAACTTAACGTGGGGCTAGATGGAACGTCAGATGCCTCAGTTAGGGCTAGGAATGGTCTAATTGTTGTACCTGTTGACACTGTTCTGAGATAATCAGACATGCGCATGTAAAGAAGGATTCCACAAAAACTTTCCAAAAACTTTTCTACAAGAAAAAAATGTGAACAGCTTGGTTCAGGTGTGATATTAATAGATCTGAAACTCTTTTTTGTCTTTCCAGATTTGCGGAGACCAACAGAGCAACTCCACGGCATGGAACATCACTGAGGTGACCGGTAGCTACGTGTATGCCAACAAGGACCTATTCTGGGTCGGCTACGACAACGTCAACACAATTACTGCTAAGGTAAGTTTTCATAATATTTGATGTACTTAGGCTAAAAATTATGACTGAAAATTAAAAAGCCAGCCAGAAGCATGTACAATTGGCATCAGATATATTATAGCGTCCGGGGCGTTAAAAATATCTGGCCACACCTTTATTGGCATAACGATAGAGGCGTGTTCAGATATTTTTGAGCATTCCGGACGCTACGATATATCTGAAGGCGCTTGTTAGTACAAAAACCTAAACACATCTTATGGCAGCTGTTATCGGGCTAATATTTAAACCTTATCCCAAAAATTATCCCCTTGTATTCCTTATCAATGAACACGTATTTAACATATCACTAAAAACCTACTTATAAAATAACTGTAGGTGTTTGCTTACTAAAGTCAAATTGAGGACCTATAGTTACTTAATTCATCCTTTATGATGAGCTGTAACGTAGTTTAAAATTATTAATTTTTATTTTCTTTTACAGGCACAATTCGCCAAAAACTTGGGTCTTGGAGGCATCATGTACTGGGCGGTGGATCTGGATGACTTCAGCGGAGTCTGTGGAGACAAGTTCCCTCTCATCTCAGCCGGTATCTCTGGATACAACTCGGCCTAAACTTCACTATTTTAAACATATTTAAATATTCTTGATTTTGAAGAATCTGCATGAAATAAAAGAATATATTTATCTTTATTGTTCGTAGTTTATTTTGATAAATGTCCTATATATCCTGTATTTGGTAGCTGAATAGTTCGGTGCATAGATCATTACCGAATATATGAGGTACTAAACTGTTTGGGAACTACATGAGAATTTGAGTAACAATTGTTAATTGTAAATATTGGACCTAAGGTCTACGGAAATCCAACGCGGCAATAAAACAGCCTCGAGTTTACTATTTTCAGAAGTAACATGTCAGGGAATATTTTGAAGAAAGAAACTGCTAGTTGGCGAAGGCTTTGTAGTTCAAGATAATTCAGTAATAAGGGATCCGAACAATAAACGAAATATCCATCTAATTTATAAAAGTACAGAAAGGAACTGTCGGATACTTCAGTGTTTGCTAAAAATCTGTTGATGTAGTTGGATTA
>JALPQI010005225.1:0-82242 GCA_025490895.1 Thaumatotibia leucotreta | reverse complement strand
CATGGCGAGAAGAACTAGATAAATCAGAAAGACGAAAAATAGAAGAAATTTGTCATGTATAAAATTCCTTCGCCATGCACCGAATTTACCGTAGCCGATGCACGCCCGTAGTTCCAAGGGATTTATATTCGCGTTGTTGATGCTCTCGCGAGAGTAAATTCCTCGCAAACCGCAGTAAATATATCGAAGGTTGCCTGGTGAAACCCGATAAGTCGAGCTGTAATGCCCGTAACGAACCGTGCGGTGGTAGAAAGCGGTCGTGGGAATAATTTCAAAAGTCCTTCAGAGCACAACCCGTTATATATACAAGCGATTGATTTTAACTGAATAGGTAAGCGTATCCATAGATTCTTATGAAAAAATTCAAAGACAAAATAAAACCATGATCTCATGCCTCAAACTTTGATCTCTACATATATAGGGTCGACATCTAGGGTCGTTGGACACAGCAAATGGAACTGAGAACGTATTCTTTTCTTACCAGTGAAAGATCCGGCGATGACGATGAAAACTATGACGACCATGTTCAGGATAGCGAACACATTGTTTACTGTAGCTGACTCGCGGACGCCAAATGCCAAGGCCACTGAAACATTGTATTTGGATATTAGTCATGTATATCTATCAGTGTAACTGGAGTGGATGGGTTCGCCACATGTCTGTTGTAAGAATTGACAAAAATAGGCAATCTTACCTGTTATGACACCAGGGTCGCGTTTTATAAAGTTATATTTTACAATTTCGCTGTTTGCCTGTCTAACGCACGCGCATATTAGCTAGAAAGACAGGCAAACAGCAAAATTGTATA
Source organism: Thaumatotibia leucotreta (assembly GCA_025490895.1). Lineage (NCBI taxonomy): Eukaryota > Metazoa > Arthropoda > Insecta > Lepidoptera > Tortricidae > Thaumatotibia > Thaumatotibia leucotreta. The sequence continues at coordinate 81,434 of JALPQI010005225.1, read as the reverse complement.
TTGTAAATTGTAACTTTGTAAACCGCGACTCAGGGGCCTAATTTCTCGAAAGCTTGTAACTTGTAATACAAGCGGAAGTCCATGTCTTATTAATGATGTTAAAAAGAGACTATCTAGCTAGAGCTGCTGTGTATGTCAGTATTCTTTGATACGACATAGCAACCGCTCTTTCCTTCTCTGGGACCATGTAGCTTTGTATTGGCCTGCATCTACCTCTTCTACCTTTTATCTTGCCCTCAAGGATAGCTTTGAAGAAGTGGTCATGTCGAATCAAATGTCCATTCATCTTTCTTCTCTCATCAACTCTATTACTGTACTAAATACCATTTAGTCCACCCGGAACTTCTGTAAATCAAAATATGGACAGATCTTAAAGTTCTTACCTCCAAAAACAAGAACGATCCCAAACGCAAAGAAGTCAAAGTACGTAGCCAGAAGACTCCATTGCAGTGGTGCGACGCTGATAAACCACTGCGACATGGCCTTGTCTACCATCAGGTCGACGTACAGGCTGAGCCCGCGTGCCACGCTCGCTGCGCCTGAGCATAGCAAGATTGTGTGTTAGATCGGACCACAGGCGAATATGAGAAGAATAATGAGTTCGTGAATTGTGCCAGAAAAACTTTACGTTAATTAAACACATGATGTAATTTTCGGGTTTGAAAATGAGTTAAATTGAGTGAGAGCATTATTTCTGCGTCTCTAGCGAAAAAGATTACGCCGAGGCTTGTAAAAAACGGTACACGTTTAATACAAGTGCACTGCCGATATGTACTAGTTTGAACACTCATCGAATGGAAACTATGTCAAAATGACAAGTAGTAAGAGGTTTCTTGCAATCTGATTTATAACGTTACTTTGAATAATCGTTCCTATGTGGCCTGGGATTCCAATTGCTTTTTGACTAGACCCACACACTTAAATTCGAACGCGAAGTGTCCACCTGTAGTCTGCAGGATACTTAAAACAAGGAAAAATCTCGAGAGTCCGAAAGTCAGAATTATCTTTACAAAAAATTGGCTCACCGAACAAGGCTTCCAGTATCATGTTCCATCCAATGATGAAGGCCACCAGTTCTCCCACAGTCACATATGTGTAGATGTAGGCTGAACCCGCGCGCGGCACTCGCGCTCCGAACTCCGAGTAGCATAGCCCTGCAAGCAATGCCTAGTATATGTCCAGAAAGTTTTTTTTTTGGGTCTACGGAATTTTTTTGCTGATTAGAGCTTGTTAGAAATGAGTTTAAATCAGTTGTCACTGAGATATCGACTCTTGAAATTGGTAGAGCTTCTGACTCGGAAGACTGGTACTGGATGTTGCTAACTTAGCTTCTATGTTTTTTTTTCTGAATACCTGTACCAGTCATCGATGCTATGAAGACAAATTGACGGTTGATAAGCAACAAAATATTCATTCCCAGCACGGTGAATTCTAGAAACAGGTCAATCCACCCATGGGAAGCGTAAAAGGTAAACAGCAATTTCTTCTTCCAGATTCCGACTTTAACTCACGACAATCCAGCAAAATCTAGGGAATCTAGTAGTAGATGCCCACGGCCAACGTTTAACTTAGGGAAATCCTCGTAACATCCCAGGGGCTCAGGTATCACAACCAAAACACAGCAACAACTCACCTGCAAATAGAGACGCGACGGCAGCGATAAAGAAGGAGATGACGACTGATGGCCCAGCAATGTCCAGTGCTACCGCACCCACAAGGTAGTAGATGCCCACTCCCAACGTGGCGCTTATACCCAACGCCGTGAGGTCCCAGACGCCTAGGCATCTGAAACAGATTTCCAAAATGATGACGACATGTAGATACATGATACATGGCGATTGTACTTTGACAAACCAACAAACTTCCTTAACAAACTAAAGCCATTTCTAAAACTTGAGCCTTATTACTCTTATTAGAAAGGTCAACTTTGTCGTTTACCTTGAGGACGGGATTTGCTTGTATCTCTAAACGATTTATCTGTTTAAGCACCCTTAAGGTTAGTGAGATAGTGAGTCGTTTTACTAAAACGCTCATAAATGGTTGGTCCATTTTATCTAAGGACTTCCTAAGCTTTTTACTAACCCCTGGAACATCTGGTCATGTGTGAGCTAGAATCTAAAAGCAAAATGGAGATTGCATCCTGGCCTACTAACACGATCTTCGAAATTCGTAAATTTCGAGGATTTATTTCTGTCACTCGAACGAAGGAGTCATCATATCCTCGAAATTTGCGGATTCTAAAGTTCGAGGTAGGGCCGCTGGACTTAACGAAATCGAGGATATAAACAGAAACTCGACATCTTCAACGAGTGCCTAACTCTTCAGGTACCTTCTCAAATTGCCAGCTTCAAGCTGATCGGGCTGGAACACCTTCCGCCTGGTGATGGCTCTCAGCACCTTGCCTCCCGCCATTGGTCAGCCGGGCTGCACCCACATCGGGACTGGCTGTCACGCCACCTGCAATGAATTAGTAGCCTTTTCTGTATTCGTGATTTGTAAAAATGATGTAAGATCCTGTTCAATACGTCATGATTTCCCTGTACAAATAACCAATTCAGTGAATTTGTGAACTTTACACAGTAAAGCCACGTGCACGTAGGTAAATATTACCACATGAGCACCGGAAACTCCCGAGGGGAGTTCTCTGTGGCAGGTCCATAGAACATAATTTTACAAAGCGGAAAAATCACGTGATTGGCTACGAGCCACGAGTGTTGTTAACACCTTCGGCGCCGGTAACACATATCTGTGATATACGTGATAAAAATAACTTATTCCTACGCCACTACCATAACTGAAATTCTTACTCCTGTGCCAGTGACAGCATTTTAATACAAATGTTGTGTCACTGGCATAGGAGTACCATCCTTCTGGTCACACATGCGTGTCACTGGCATAGGAGTTCTATACCTAAGATAATTTCGATCGGTATAGCATTAGCACTTAGTGAAACAGTCCTGGGGGAGAACGTGTTAACTACTTATGCATATACAATGGAGTCTATTGTTTTGTTCTGAAAACACTGCATCAGGGCTAAAACGTCCGAAGAATATTTTCCCCCCGACACTACAATAATTTTACAAAAAGCCTACCAACGTCAGCTGATGATACTTTGATACTGGTAAAATTGTTCAGAACCTGGACAGAAGCCATTATTTGTAAATACTCGTAACTAAAACTAACACTATGTCTCGGTGTTTTCATTCATTATAATGAAGCAATCGCAATTGAAATCAGTGTCAATTCTGATAATGCTTAAGATACCTATAACTATGAATAGATCGTAAAGATATTGATTACTTGAATCACTGTTTCAGCTGATTATGAAAGGACATTGTCCAATGTGTCAATCTACTGTCATAATTTATGTCTCATGGCAGATATTTCATATTAGACAGTTTGCTAAACAAAGAGGAATGTTAAAGTTACACTTAGAAGCTTGGTGACCCCGCCCTTAGCACATCTTGTGTTTGATAGCAAGACGCTGCCTTCTCGCGTATGTAAGTCTTTTTTCGATTTGATAGATTAAAAAGAGACGGGTAGCTGCGAGAATGCCTTGCTGTTAAGCAGAAGCCCCCCTGAAAAGCCAGGGGTAAACAAACGTAAAATTGCTAAGGTATACATTTACTGTTAGTCTTAAAAAGGCCGAAAACCAAGGGACCGGTGATCGGGCTAAATTATTATATAACTTACCCTATTTAACATATCAGAAAATATCCCTTACGCCGCCACGACATCGGTCTAAGGCGACCGGCTTAGCGGAAAACGTATGGTGCTCCCTCTCGTACCCATATCGGCATCCCGCTCCAACTCATGAATTCGCTCGCCGCTGGTCGCCTTAGACCAATGTCGTGGCCAGGGCATAACAGTCTCTGAATTAGAGTCCCAAGTAACGATGGGTTTCCTGTGTGATAATTTATGAGAACAAAAAAATAACTACAGTAATGCCTAATCCTATCCAACCGGTCACTATATCTTGTTACTTGTATTGTAAATGGTATATGGTGCGATAAATACAATTTTATTAAGGCTTGTTCACGAAATAAAGTAGACATTGTTCTATAATTGTATAATTCGTTTTTTTTTAATGAGATCATCCCTTTGCATGAATGTTATTACAAAGAAGGGCTCTTTACCTATCTTCCTGGGCGCTGTGGTTGATATTTATATATGGACTTTTATTTAAACTTCTGAATTTTAGTAATATTTCTTCTTATTTTACTATTTTGGGTCATTTAGTTTCCCAATGAGTTTTAACTAAATTACAATATCGATACTATGATATACTGTGAATCTCGTGTCTAAAATTTTTATTCACGATTTGAAGTCAAACATTATTGAAATCGTCTCGGAAGTTCGCACTTTTTTGGGCCTGAACTATTGCATTTTTAAGCATTACCTGAAGTTATTTTGCTTTTGGCTACTTTTAAGGGAATGCTTTCGGATATTGGATTGTTAAACATAAAACAGAAAAATCTATTTACATTCCCATGGCTGCTAGAACTACATGGGACTATTGTGTAATAGTGGAGACTGATTTTAAGATGGCTACTTTATTTCATGAACAAGCTTTAGGTAGGTAGCCAAGTAAAATGTTTTCAGCAAATAATATTATTGTACAAAATGTACAATGTATATTTCGTTACGGTTTGTATCTGGAGTTAATCTCCGCAACCGTAATCTAACAGTTAAATCTTATCTGTATGTTTAACCTTTCAGCTCAGCTACTTGCTATTGCTGAAACAGATGTGATGTTTGAATATGTTCTCCTTTTAGATTTGGACAAATGGAATTAGTAGGTACACCTAGATATTTTTCTAGCAGTATCGAGAGATTAGCAAAATTAAACATTGACGCATGGTCTCATCGAGAATTTGGTCGTACTTTTAATGTTGAATCTAGTTTAATGCTACTGAAATTAACGATTTCATTTATAATATTATATTTGGGCTAATATTGTAGGTACATATTACGTCGTCCCTTTACACACCCACAAAACAAGCCAATTTTACTATTTGTACAAGAGTGACGGTTGTTTTTTTTATTTTTTAATAGTACAGTATACATAGATTACTTAGACCAGACAATTGCATAAGCGTTCGTACATTAAATTTAATATGACTAAGCATTTAATAGATCTTAATCTTATACATATACCTTGCGAGTGAAGTGCCTACATTAAGTTTTATACCACACTAACGGTAGATACTAACTATTGAGGGTAATAATAAAAAAATACCTGAATTTAAGTTATCGTGAGTAAGTTTAACCGTTTAATTATATTTATAAATAAAATACCTAACAAAAGGTAACCATTGATTTTGATAATTGTAAGTACAGGGTATTTCACCACTCAACCTCCAGCTCAGACGCCCATAGGTATAAGCAATGCGCGGCGGGGGTAAGCTGTTTTCATACTAAATGACATGTATGACGTGGCATTTAGTATGAAAACAGCTCACCCCCGCAGAGCATTGGGTATAAGTCATACTGAGCAACTTTTACTATGGGACCATGCCTGAAATCGTAAAATAAAAATAAAACACTCATCAGTGTGGGTAAGTCCAGCACATTCTATTTTTACGGAAAGTCCGTCTTTTGCGTCTTATACTGTTGAGTTAGGGGTGAAAGTCAGTTGGTATTGGTATGGTAGACGAACTTTCCTGATAGACGGTCTTACCCATACAAAATTTTAGATCACACCACAAAAATGTATGGAACAGTAATTGTTTATGTAGCGATTTCGGAGTTGATCCCATAGTAAAAGTTCCTCTTATGACTTACACATATGAGGTCTCTTGATGTTTTCAATGGGTGGTGAAACACCCTGTGAAGTACCTACCTTCCAGTTCGCAGCATTTGGTCTACTCTAGGTCATGTTTACCTACCTACATTCGACACTATAGTGATATAGAAACTAAGGAAACTACAATTCGCAGCATGCACGCCAGTCATCTTTAGTCATTTTCGTATCTCATTATATACCTACTCATCAGTATAATAATAGGTTAATTTTGATCATTCTTAAAAATATTATTTTACGGCGTCCGGTATTTGACTCTAGTGAAAAGTTGTGACGACCCCTCGGTCATTCTCAAATGTCCTAGAACTAGATCTAATTACCGTAGCCGATTTTTTAAATGGAATTCTGTTCTTAAATTCTTATTAACATGTGACTTTTTTGAAGTGACACGGTAATTTGAATTAGTCTGTACATTGAGAATGACTGCCCTGCTGCACTGCACAGCACTTCACTGGTTTAAAATATTTTTCTAATTTCTCTGAATAAAACTTGAACTTACAATAATTGTCTCTGCTGTCCACATCTCGAGAAACACCGAGCGGATCGCACGCCGAGATACTACTGATATCGGCTGATAAGAGATGTTTCAGGAGATATTAACACACTAGATCACACGTGATTGTAAAACCATGCTTTATAAAAAAAGACGAAGAAGAAGTTTTTTATTATGTCAATTTATTATGGGATGTGCAACAAAACCCGAATGGGTTAGGAGACACATAGTCCTTATGTGCCTTATCTACAGTACAAAATTATATCTTAGATACAGATCGCTTCACTCACTTCTTCGATTTGGGTAATAACGCTTTTTTTAATAAAAGTTACGCGTCGAGTATTTCCCGATTTCTAAATACAAATTAAATTACCTTATTAGTTATTATCTATTATCTCTTCTGGATTCGTCCTAGTTTTTGTAACGCAATTTTCATATTTCTTTGCGCTTATAGTGCAAAGAAATATGGAAATATATTCTATTTTTAGAATTGTTCCTACTTTCATGTAAGATTATTTGCTCAATTTAGTCTTAACTATTAGGAACGTGTGTTAAGATACTCGCAAACAATAAAATGCTACCGTAGATAGTTTAGGTTAGAATAAAACTGGTACCGCCGATACTAACGAACGACTTCCAGAAAAGTAGGTTAGGCTCTACAGAAATTAACAGATATTAAAATTACACTTGTCCAAGAGTTTTCCTTCTTTCACTATTAGTTGTTTCTTACACTACTACCTTCTTGTCTTCGTGTACTAGCCTTTTGGACATATATTAATGGTAAGTGGAAACCGTAGCACTTGGTACGCTTGCAGTAGTCACAACTTCACAAGAGCGTTGTCGTTCTTTTACAACACAAGACGTCGCTTTTTTATACCTATCAGTCTCAGCATTTCATTGAACTATCACGAACTCTAAACTAGTAAAAGAAAATTCTTAAGTGCAGATTCTAGAGCTGAACTGATGGTACGAGTAGGTATTTAGTAGTTTTTGACGTTCAGAACTATCATATATATAAGCAGAGATCGGACAAATGTGCGTCATTGTTCGCAATAATATGGACATGACTGCACAGGTGATTGAATAATTAATTATTTAATCATTTTCAGAAAACTACCTATTTGACACCGGTAACCATGAAAACCTTTGTAAATAGTCACCTCGAAGCTTCAAAATCAAATGTCAAAAATTATTCGCTGAATTATTCATGTAATCTAGTTGGAGAACTTTGGAGTTGGAGTCATATCCATATTATTGCAAATAATGACGCCCATTTTTCCGATCTCTGATCATAAGTTTACCTGAGTTTACCTACTTAATTAATGTGTCGACATTTAAAAATAGGTACCTATGAGATGTTTTATTCGATTCGAGTCCTTTTTCACACTCTAGTTAAGTACGTCAAGGGCATAAAGACAATCTGTAAATGTGTATAGTATAGTTGTTATTAAATACGGCCAGGCGAGCCGCAACGGGCGTTTCAGTAGGAGTGAACAGGGTGCAGGGTGCCATGTAGTGACGGCAGTAAGAATACATTTGTCACCACCCCAACTCCTCCTGCGGGTGTCGTAAGAGTCGACTAAGGGATTGAAGTGTCACTTACCATTATTTAATAAAAGATTGTTGATGGGCAGCAGCGTCATCATAGTGGACACGTTACTGCGATCGCCAATCCGCTTGCCCAGCGTGGCGATTATGGGCATTTACCTCCTAATGCGTCTATACGCATAATTAATAGGAGAGGCCTACGTCCAGCAGTGGACTATCGTAAGCTGATGATGATGATGATGAACAGGGTGCTTAGCCAAGTTGCCAATCGCTAACGCTTAATCGTCAATCGAAAGGCAGCTAACTGTCTTTGTCGCACTAATATGAAAGAGTGACAGAGAGGGAAAACTACGATACGCTACTAAGCGTTAGCGATTGACAACTTGGCTAAGCATCCAGGGCCCTTGGACGGTCACGCTGAGCAACACTTCAATTAAGTATCAATCAACTCAAACCTACGAGACTATTTTCGCGATTTATTGGTTGTCTTCGTAGTGAAAGTTGCTAGGCTTGACCGTCCCTAGTGCCATATTCTCTCCTGTTACACGACCCAAACTCACCCTGTATACTTTATGTAGGTACACAAATTCACCTTATGTTATGTCGTTGACAAAAGTTGAAAATTATACACATATTTATGCTATTGACTATACCTACCTGTAGCTAGTACAGTTACCTACTCACTAACCTAAGTTACTTTTATCAACGATCGATAGGTAATGGCTCTTATTTTCATGAACATAAAGTATAATCTATGTATTAAGGAAATCCTTTCGCTACCGTGTCATGAAAGTCATGAAATATTTTAATGTCGGTCTGTATATATCCTAACCTAGCCAAACATCACGTAATCTACATATTTACTTACCCAAAAATTACTATTGTGTCGCTAAATTCCACAAAATTCGCACTTCTAATATGTTATTGGGTATATAAACTATATAAACACCTATTAGCGCAATATTCTTAACACTTGGTTAATAAACCGATATAGAACATTTTCACATTCACATTTTTTGTTTCATTTCATAACTTCAACTGAAATAATCTGTTATACTAAAATGTTTACGCTATTCACTTCTTACACGTCGGTTTAGAAGTGGGGTTTGTTTCTTCGATTCTGTTACATTATTTTTACATATTTGTTTTTTTTTTCAATATAATTACCGCCGCGTGAGCACGTACAACACTGAATTGTTATCAGATAGCGAATAGAGTTTACTTATCTTCAACTATTGTATCTTTTTGTACTTAACGTTGCAACAGCTAGTATCGAAATGATAACGATCCGTATTGGTCTTTGTTTCAATGGTGTAGAGTCTAAATTGCTATTAGTAGGTTTCAAAAAGGGATTTGCAATAGCATGGAATTTGTAAAAGATATTCATTGAGATTAGGGATGGAATGAGATCAATTTTCTCTGTAAAATACTTAGCCTCCTTTTTCTCATTACCTCATACTTATTAATAGTTATTAATATGTATTATGGTAGGTACCTACACGACAGAGTAGAATGGATGTGTCACCACTAACTAAATTTTAAATCGGCTTTAAGGATCGATTGCAAAAACATACCTTATTTTTGTTTGTTTGTTGTTGGGCTTAAATGGAAACAAAAATCGAGATTGTTTTACGAAAGTTAGTCATACAAACTATAGGTATATGTATGTTTCTTAAAACTCAACAATGTGACGTTAAATTTTGTTTTCATTAAAGTCCATAATCATGTAATTTTTTTATCGTCCCTTATAAGTACAGTTTGAAACTATAAGCGAACTTCGAAATTCGCAAATTTCGAGGATTTGTCTCTCACTCGAATGACGCTTTCGTTGGAGAGACGGAGAAAAATCCTCTAAATTTACGGATTTCGCGGTAGTAGGCCAGGCCACGTAGCGTAGGTGCCGGAGGTTTATGTACAATGTAAGATGCTATTTACACAAAAACTAACGAATAAACTAAATGTAAAGAACTCTAGATAGGTGCCTACTAGTGCCCATACCTACCTCTTAGGTACCTACGTCGTATCTCTTAACCATAACCTAACAAGGTATTTAAATAAGTGTACCTACTCACTAGCGGTTAAGCTTACGAGTAAAGTTACAAAAAAAATCAGTATCGTAAAGATGCATTCAGAGCAAATGCGCATCGCTCATTCTATCCCCCACTCAACGAAATTCTTTCATTACACAAAACGTGATTCGTCGAAATTCGTTGATTTCGTAGAGTGGGGGATAAAATGAGCGAATGCTCGTTTGGTCTAAATGCACCTTAATAGAGGCGCAAATTCCCGACACAGTCTCCATTAACCGACAAGAAAAGAACGTTTCCCCATCTAGAAGGCCGGCAACGCATTTGTGACCCCCCGGTACCCCCTTTTTCATGTGTTCATCGACGGCGGTAGTCGCTTACCATTAGGCGATCAGATGATATCATATTAGTAATATTTTCTTCAGTAACCGCGAGGATTACACATGAAATAAAACTATGAAAAACACTTTACAGAGTTCGTGGTCTGTGGGCGAACCCTGTATAGAGTTCGAAACGTCGGGATGAAGTTAAATTTAATTAATATACTCGAGTTTATCAATTTTTCATAGTTTTATTTCATCATATTAGTAATTAAGCTGCCAGCAGGATTTTGAAAATTGGGTCTTAACGTGTCGATTATTGGGCTCTTTATGATTTTATCTTACATTAATGTTTTGAATCAAAACTTTAGATACCTTTCACGTAGCTCTAGATAATTTACATAGTTCTCAATAGACATAAATATTTCGTGGTAACGATAAACATGTTATTTATTGCTATTGATGTTAATTATCAGATTAAATTCTTCCTCTATGATTTCATAATAGGCGTCAGCGTCACATTTCTTATCTCAAACCTTCATAGTGCTTTCAGATTTCATTGTTTCGAACGCCCGCCTTGGTTAAACCGAAGAACAAATTTAATGTTTAACATGTAGTAAAGTAAAGAAGTAAAAATGAACATTTTATGCCCTTGTTGTACACTTTGCTTTTCACTTCGCTTACGATGAAAATAAAACACATTTTTCACGGGAATTTCCACCAAGAAAGAACATAACATAATAGTCATAATCATAAATCATAATACATAACCAATTCTCTTCCCGCCAACCAGTGCTGCAAACTCCACCTGCAAGAAAAAAAGGAGACTTGGAAGAAAAAAATCAGGAGACAACAAAAAAAATCAGAAGATTAAAAAAACATACCTTTTTGTGCTAATTATAAATTAATTTGATTTAGTAAAATAATTTAGTGAAACAGACAACACACAAAAAACAACAGGACATATGCATTTTACTTTATTCTCGTCTCATGACAATCAGACTTGACAGTTGACAGTGTTGACACTGACAGTTACTTTGAGGTTTTACCTTTTATACATTCCTATTCTATAAATTTTCGCTTATTGTGTTTCTTCTTGATGTTGCTCATGCTCATACATGCTTTTTATAGAGAGAGCATTTCCTTGGTGATATTGTGGGCAAAGCAAGAACTTTTACTGTATAGCCTTGTACAGTGCCAAACCAAAAACACACACCACAAAACATTAATTTTATTAATTAAATAGTACTTTACTGGACCTTCCACTGGTACACGTTTTCTTTATTTTTCCTTGATCACAATCACAACACAACTGCAGTTTACGTTACTATAGTACGCGGCACGAGCATAGAGTTAGCATAAATACAGCTTTGAACAAATGAACAGCTTTCGCGGCAAAATATTACCGTTTGACATTGACACTTGACTGACGTGACTGAACATGAACAAGGAAGTGACTGATTTGACCGAGGGGCCGCACATAGTGTGCCACTAAGAGGGATAGACATAGTCACTTACTACTAAGACGAAAGTGCCACACAGGCACTTAGTGACGTATTCAACGCATTTGTCTGGCACTTACATTTAGCATCTAATGCACACACATACAAAAAATAGTGGCACAGTGATAAGGACGGACGATTATCGTTCCTTTTCACTTCCACTAGTAAAAAGTTTCATAAGACCATCCCTTTCGTTCTTGCTATTATTATAACGTTGTCAAATCCATATTAATCCTACATTCATGGATTTGACACATGGTACAACACAGATAAGAAATAATCGAGTCGATGGAATGACAACGTTCCGTTCCATTATCTTCGTTCAATTACATAGAAATGTAAGTGAAAATACTTGTTGCCAATCTAACACGGGTGGAGTTTGCAGGAGTGTAGTCGCTACTTGTCAAAATCAGGAGATTTGACTCAAATCTAAAAATAAAACAGTAGATCAGGAGACAGAGCTAAAAATCAGAAGAACTCCTGATAAATCAGGAGAGTTTGCAGCACTGCCGCCAACTCAACTTTTTTTTTTTCATTATTTGATCAGTTTCAGACGCTTGGTTTTCTGCCAAGCCAAACATTTCGGAGCATTTATGAATGATAATCGGCTCCCATTTTACGTGATTTATAAATGGAATAACAGAAAATACAGAAATATAATAAATTGTACCAAAAATAAAATAATATAACAAGTTTTGTCACCTACTCAATTTTGTTACTCAGTAAAATTGTGCTTGTTTTATCCTTAGTCTTAGAAGAAAATTTCACTTTTATGCTTTAGAGTTTAGAGTGATCTATCGCAAGTATCGCACAACTTAAAGGTGCACTTTTTAAGCAATGGCATTAAGGCATGGACGTTCATTAATTTGGAACGAAACTCGCTTGTATATTTTGTGGACTCTGTGGACTGATGGACTCTGTGGTCGCTGTCAGTGTCATATCAAGTCATTATTGTATCATTAGCATTTTATTTCAATATTTTTGCGAGTGTTACTATTATGTTTACTTTACATTAAAATAACCAAGTAGTTTAGCATAGACCTCTCTGTGAGTTGAAATTTCGTGTTGTTAAATTTGTTGAGCAAATCAACACGAATATGTCGGCAGACGCCTTAGTGAATACGGCATCAGAAGTTCGGGAGAATTTGGTAATTATTTGACCTTTTCGTCTTTGTAGCAATCAATGCGATATGTGTAATACTCTGATAATAATTACTGCACTTTTTAAAGCGTCGAGATAGTACATATCCGTGAGCAGCAACTTTCTTTTTAAAATCATGAACAGCGACCTTCGCTCTTTAGCTTTTTATTTTATCTTTCAGTTCCGCATCATGGGTTGTTATGAAAACTCGATTAGAATACAATACAATTTATGTAAATGATGAAAATCCCATTTGTATGTATTATGAGAAACAATATAGGCATACTAAAGCTAATAGGTACTAATAACCATAAAAATGTCTGGATAGTATTCAGAAAATGCAAGTCTATTGTTAATTGAACAATGTAGATTGACCATAAGTGTCACTTAATTTAGTGTTTTGTCCCATTGCTGTCAGCTAAAACACATACAAGACATATTACATCAAAATTATGTAGGTATATAGTAAAAGAAAATGTTTTATAAAATATTTCAATATTTTTTGTCTTCAGGTAACGACTGCCATAAATTTTCTAAAAAACCCAAATGTGAACCGTTGCACCATGGAGAGCAAAGAACGGTTTCTCCGGGCCAAGGGTCTGACAGATTTGGAGATCGCCCGGGCCATGGAAAAATGCAGTGAGCTTGTAGATGTTCCTTCCGTGACATCGGAGCTGATGTTCTTCCAGCACTCGAGGCAGTCCTGGTTTAGGGAACATATTCTGCCTTTGCTGGTGTATGGAGGGTTTGCATATGGATGTTACTGGCTTTATAAGGTGAGTTCTAAGTTTCTAACTAGCTCTCATTAATAAGTATAGAATTTTAGACTAAGTACTGATTTTTCAACCCCCAGATAACTGTCAAATAAATGTTAGCTCTATCCTTTTTTGACTGATGACCAGCCATAAGGATGGTAATACTTTTAACTGAGGATTGAAAAATCAGCCCTAATATACATAATACTTGTATCTGGATCCTTTTGAAATGAGTACCACCTCCCTAGAAGTATAAAGTTGTTGTTGAATATTTTAACCCTTTCAGGCAATGTCTGTAAATATCTGCATGCCTGAAAGAAAATATTTATTTTGCCTTGGATATAGCATATGCCCGCCATATGTCCGGTTCCGCAACTGTCAAGTACTAACCGCTTTTTGTGTCGTCGAGTGATTTTATTCATAATCCAGTGTTAAAACAGCTTTGGAACTTTAAAAACGTGATATCAAAGGAAAACAACACCCCTAGACTGTGTTTAACTATAAATCCGTGCAAAATTAGTGTTATTTCGAAGGAAAAACAGTGAAAAGTGTGTCGCGAGTCATATATATAACAACAAGTATACACAGTAACACATCCGCTTAGTCACTTAGTGACAACTGACACCATACTGACACTGACAGCTCGCACGGTGTTACCAGAACAATAAACCGAATTACCCTAAAATAGGGATACCAGTCTCGACCTAGTGATACCATAGTGGAAAGTTTTCTACCAAATTAGTAGAAAATTAAAATAAAATGTCAACTGAAAAGGCACTTGAAACGTTCCTTAACAGAATGGAAAAAAATATGAAAGAGCTCAAATTAGACTTCGAGAAACATACAAATGCTCTTACAGACAATTTTAAAGCAAGCGTATCGTCTACAATGGATGAAAAGTTAAAGCCGTTGGTCGAAGACAACTCAAAACTAAAAGAAGAAATTAACGGACTCCAGAAAAAAGTCCATAACCTAGAGAGGGAAGTACGGAAAAATAATTTAATTCTACACGGAATACAGGAATCTGAGCATAACGACACTGAACTTTTAGAAGTGGTTCTAAAAACCCTAAATACCGTAGTGAATGATGGGGAACCCGAAAGCTTTGATAAATGGGAAATAAGTGATGTCCGGAGACTGGGTAGAAAGGATGACAAAAAGAAGAGGCCAATATTAGTGAAGTTAACCCTAGCTTGGAGGAGAATGCTAATTTTAAAAAACTGCAAAAGGCTTCCGGAAAATATCTATGTCACTGAAGACTTCCCCAAAGATGTAATGGACAAAAGAAGAGATCTGAAGATTCAAAAAGAAGAGGAAATAAAAAAAGGCAATATTGCTTTAATCAGATACGACAAACTAATTATAAAAGAAAAATCAATTCAAGAAAAAAGGAATGAGAAAAGGAAAATATCCCCAACAAAATCACCACTATCTGGCAACACTGAGGCAACTCTATCAGCACCCTTAAAAATAAATAAAACGAACGCATTTGATTTTATGAACAGATCAAGATCGAATTCCTTAACCAACATTTCAAACCAACAATAGCAACTACAGTACTCCAAATCCTGGAAGTCAAACTCCAACCAAACAACAACAACATACAAAACAAACACTCTGGGCCCCAATCCGGCTGGTCCCCGTGGGGCTGTAGACCACCACCCTCCATCTAATGGAACAATACCAAAACAACATATACAACAAACTGAAGCAACATCAGTATCATACAGAAGCAAAAACAAGCTCCCCAAGCCGACTGGTCATCGTGGGGACAGCGACCACCACCCTCCAACTAACACAACCAATACCAATACCAATACCAATCTCAACACTAAAATCTACATATCAACCCTCAATACTCGAACATTGAACTCCGAAGAAAACCTCCTAGAATTAAAGTATGCACTGCAACAGGTGAAATGGGACATCTTAGGCCTCTGCGAGGTAAGGAGAGTAGGCGAAGAAATCATCAATGATAAGGATCATTTGTTTTACTTCAAAGGTGAGACCCCTGGCAGACATGGGGTGGGCTTTATCATGAAAAGCTACCTAACACCGTTTGTAGATAAATTCGTTGGAGTGTCAGAAAGAATAGCAATCCTAAATCTTAACTTGCCAGGGTTCAGGGATCCGTGGACAATAATACAAATTTACTCACCCACAGAACAAGCTGACGAGGAGGAAATGAACCAATTTTATAATGATCTAAATGAGGCCCTCACCCATGCTCATAAAAACCTTGTGGTAATGGGCGATTTCAACGGTCAAATAGGTGATCGACTAGCAGAAGAAAAATTAAATTTAGGACCATTTACCTACAGTGACAAGAGTCGTACCAGAAATGGAGGAATGCTTGTAAACTTTGCTCTTGAAAATAACCTGACAATCCTGAATACTATGTTTAATAAACAAAATAAAAGAATGTGGACCTGGACCTCTCCTGATGGGAAAACGAAAAACCAAATTGACTTCATTACAAGCAATAGACCGAAAAATTTTACAAATGTTAGTGTCATCAACCAATTCAATTTCAACACCGATCATAGGATGGTTAGAGCTGAATTATCAGGAAAGGGGAGAAATCCCAGACCAAGAAAGGATCGAGGCCAAACTCTCAACCAACCCTACACACAACTGTCAGAAACTATGGCTCATAACTTCAAAGGTTTTAAAGAAAAGTCGTCACACCTTGATATCATGGAAAAATATAAGTTATTTGAAGAAACTATCAACAAAACAACACAACAATGTGTAACTAAAAAAGAAAAGGACTCAAGCTGGATGTCAGGAAAATCAATAGAACTACTTGAACAAAGAAAATCCCTTATAAGCAACAAAGATACAATTGGAAGAAGGAAACAGATTTCAAAAATTAGTAAAGAAATTAACAAAAATTTAAGAAAAGACCGGAAACACAAAAGAATGAAAACAATTGAGCACCATATAATACAGACAGGTGGTATCAAGAAAGCCTACAAGGAGCTATCTCAAAGTAAGAATTGGATTGTAAAAGTAAAGGATAGAAACCAACACCAATACAGAAGAAAAGATATTATAGAAATCGCTACATCATTTTACAAGGAACTGTACAGGAACACAACAACCCACAGTGAGGTAGGACTTAACGAGAACTCTGACATTCCCACAATACTGCAGGAAGAAGTTGAAAGGGCCTTAGAAACGCAAGGCATGGGCAAAGCTCCTGGACCAGACGGAATAAGTAATGAGGTACTAAAGCAAGCCAAAGAAGCAACAACGCCTATCCTTACAGATCTCTTCAACGAAATATTAGACACCGAGGCTATACCAAACCAATGGATGCAGTCCAACATAATCCTAATATATAAGAAGGGAGACAAACACGATATTGGGAATTATAGGCCCATAAGCCTGATGTCTAATGTTTAAAAGATATTCGGGAAAATTATTCTAAAGCGAATAGAAACAAGACTGGATGAGGAACAGCCAAAAGAACAGGCCGGCTTTAGGAAAGGCTTCTCAGTGCTGGACCATATCCATGTTGTGAGACAAATTATAGAGAAATACAACGAATATAACCTAACATACTACATTGCATTTATCGATTACAGCAAAGCCTTTGACTCTCTCATACACAACAAAATATGGCTAGCACTGAAAAAACAAGGCATACAGAGCAAATATATTAGGATAATTAGTAACATATATAAACATAGCACATCTTGCATCCAACTAGAGAGGAAAGGAGAGCCCTTCAATATAGAAAAAGGTGTCAGACAAGGGGACCCTCTATCCCCAAAGCTGTTCTCTGCGGTCTTAGAAATGGTATTTAGAGACCTGAACTGGGATCAATATGGTCTTAGTATTAGTGGTTACCATCTTACACATCTAAGATTTGCAGATGACGTTGTCTTGTTTGGGAAAAATGCAGAAGAAATAAACAAAATGATAAATGACATAGAGGCCCACAGTAAGGTTGTAGGATTAACCATCAATCTAGAAAAAACAAAGGTGATGACAAATGGCAACAGGACCAACATCAAGGTGGGAGAAGAATTGGTGGAGTATGTAAATGAATATATTTATCTTGGACAAATAATCTCCCCTAAAGATGTCATACAGAAAGAACTGGAGCGAAGAACTGCAAATGGGTGGAAAAGATACTGGTCCCTAAAAGAAGTGTTCAAGGATAAAAACCTACATTCTAATACAAAAGGCAAGTTATTCAATACATGTGTTTTGCCAGTACTAATGTATGGCAGCCAAACCTGGGCTCTCACGAAAACCACCATGTCACAATTAGCATGCTGCCAGCGAGCCATGGAGAGGAGCATGCTAGGTATCCGTAAGAACGACAGATGGCGAAATACCCAAATAAGATACAGAACGAAAGTGCAAGATCTCACAAAAAAGACTAAAAGATTAAAATGGAAGTGGTCAGGCCATATAATTCGAGGTGAAGACAAGTGGAGCAAAATTGTCACTCAGTGGTACCCTAGAGAGGGGAAGCGATCCAAAGGAAGACCCCTACTCAGATGGGATGACGACATTGCGCAGGTAGCAGGAGCCACCTGGAACAGAGTGGCACTAGATCGCAGAGAATGGAGACGGTTGGAGGAGGCCTTTGCCGAAGGGCAAGCAGGCAATGAATACAAGAGATGCGAGATAATAGAATTGTAATTTATAGTTTTAAACAAATATGTATATTCATTGCATCTGAAAATAAAGGCTTTTTATTTTTATTTTTTATTTTTTTTTTTTTTATTTTTATAGCATATGCTAAAAACATGACATGTATTACCTATAAAGATCAGGAAATCTGCCAGCAGTATTTACACACAACACCGAATAAAACAAATCAAATGTAACCCTAATCAATTTTTTTAATCATATATAAAACTTGACACCTTTTTATATGTTGATTGAAACCAGGGATCAGATACCGGTTTTTACTGCATACAAAAGAATGGGTCGAATTTCATTCTTTTTTGTTTTTTGTTCCTCGGTATATCAATTCTTTGTTAATGGAGTAATTTAAAAATACGACTGAAGAAGAATATAAAACATTTTAAATATTGGGCTATTTCGAGGTTCTCGAAAAAAACTGGTTCCGAGCCTTGATTGAAACTTTGCCATCCAAATATTTATTTTTATTATTTGTGTTTCTAGAACTGGACTTATGTTATGCAAAAAGGAACCAAACCATAGGATTGTGTCATTCTAAAGATTGACTTGATTATTTGATTTAAGGTATAGTTAAAAAAATCATGCGGTTGAGTTCCCTTTTGCATAACTGCGTCCAACTTCAATTCTAACTTAGGTTTTGAATACACTCAGTGATTTAATAGCACATAAACGTCTAAGAATAATTGCGACTAACATATTTTAGAATTGCATCCGCCACATCTTATTCGTCGAAGAGCCGAAACGGAAGACAACGGCCGAATGTCTGGAAGAAGTGCGCAAGAGTCTGGACATTTTGAACACAAGTATGACGTCACTGCGCGGGGAGATGCAGGCGTCTGCGCAAAGCTCTCTGAGGACACAGCTGGACGGACTGAAGGCAGATATTGCTTCTGTTAAAGGAATACTCTTGAATAGGTGAGTATTTTTTATAATAGTAAGAATCACGGAAATGCGCTCAATCTAGAACTCGAATAGTAAATGTGGTTGTCAAAACTAAGCTAAACTAAGCGTATTCTTTGCATGTTATATACGAGCCCCGATGCAGTGGAGTTCGTCTAGTTCGAAACAATTTTTACAAATTTTTGAATATTTTAAAAATGATCGCATTATGCTAATGATAAATTGTATGAACGTTAGTCATGGTTAATGTACTACATTTCAAGAGACACAACAATCTGAAGTACGCTTTTGTTGTTTAATAAATCGATTTTAACAAACCAGTGTCTAAATTATATTTTCGTTCACCACCGTAATTCCGCGCTTATAAGCTTGACGCAAAATTCGCAGTGCATCAGGTGTACCATGTCGTCCTTAATATTAATGGCGTTCTTTACATTCATTGATTATTTACAAAATTAAAAATTGTGGAAAAAATTTAAAAAAATACCTCTCGTAAAATAGTTTCTGATTATTAAGTCCAAATATTTTATACTCAAAGAAACTACTTTAGTACTACTATTGAATACTGAAGGTTTTGTCTCTAAACCTTTTCCCCCGGATGAACGGGATAATCTCGAAAAACTGTCTAACTGGACGAGAGGGTATCCCCATATGGGACCTGCTACAAATTTGGTGGGTGAATAAAAGCTTACATTACATATTATAAGTCATAAGTTTGTATATGCATGTATAATCTTCTTCTTCTACCTAGGCTTATTCTGGCCTTTGCCAGGGTCCGCTTTCCTGCTACATAATATATGCACGTCATATCTTTTGAAATTAAACCATGACACCATGAGTAAGAGTGCTCATAAATTTGGCTCTAATAATAGCTTTTGAAGTATTAATTCGTTAAATCAATACATTATCAACAATCAAGTGATGTGTGCCAAATGTCCAATTAGATAAGAGACGCTAAATGACAAACATATTACAAAAATGGCGATCGACTAGACATTAAAGATTAATACACAAATTAACGACCGCGTGGTGACGGAATTATGAATATAATATTCTGTCACCACTCCAACTCATGCCTTGGGTATTGTAATAGTCGACTAAAGGTTTGAAGTGTCACTGACCATTAGTTTCTTAAAGATTGATGACGGGCAGCAGCGTCATCATAGCTGGCACACTACTGCTATCGCCAACCCGCTTCCCGCTTGCCCAGCGTGGCAATTGTGGGCATTACCTACTAACGCATCCATACACATACGTAATAGGAGAGGCCTATGCCCAGCAGTAGGCTGTAATAGGCTGATGATGATGACGCAGATTTTATTTGCAATACGTGTTCGCAACGCAATATTCTAAATATTTTATTTAATGTCTTCAGCTAAATTTACTTAGATAAGACCGCTAAGTAGTTTAGGTTATCAAACACATTAAAATCTAAACAATATCTAATTATGAACCTTATGGTTCTTACATAAGTCTGAAATCAAAACGATTATAGTTATAACTAACAATGTATGAAAGAAATTAGTGTCGTAGGAAGTAACTAATAAGTTTATGTTTGATAAGATGTCACTGACTTTAAACCTACTTTAGGAATTGCAAATATGATAAACTTAGCATTGATTTGGCCACGATTTTTTAATAATAGATAAGATAACACATACCTACACATAGAAATTACAGAGTATTGAAATATTTTTTACAAGTTTACACTTTTTAATATTTATTACCTATTTAATCAAGATGATATTTAAATAAGATACGAGTACAAGCTTTTGAGAAACGGGCATCTGAAACGAAATACTTTTTTTCAGGAATCAATTCCCGTCAATAAAGACGCGATCCGAGCCGCCTTCAATCCCAGCATGGCAGCGGCAGTCAGAAGAAGCTACGTCCACCGAAGTGGCCGTCGAAGACAAGAAACCACACCGAAGCCGCAGCCAGCGGTCGGAATCCGGCGGATCTAACTCTAGCGAGGGCGAGCAGGCCACCAAGAACAGTGACAGCAGTCTCGAGATCATGTAAGTCACCTTACCACAGTACTCTATTAGCTGGAGTAGTCCACCAAGGTGGCTGAAGACAAGAAACCTCACCGAAGTCGCAGCCAGCGGTCGGAATCCGGCGGATCTAACTCCAGCGAGGGCGAGCAGGCCACCAAGATCAGTGACAGCAGTCTCGAGATCATGTAAGTCTTCCTTACCACAGTACTCTATTAGCTGGAGTAGTCCACCAAGGTGGCTGAAGACAAGAAACCTCACCGAAGCCGCAGCCAGCGGTCGGAATCCGGTGGATCCAAATCTAGAGAGGGCGAGCAGGCCACCAAGAACAGTGACAGCAGTCTCGAGATCATGTAAGACTTCCTTACCACAGTACTCTATTAGCTGGAGTAACACCAAGGTGGCTGAAGACAAGAAACCTCACCGAAGCCGCAGCCAGCGGTCGGAATCCGGCGGATCTAACTCTAGCGAGGGCGAGCAGGCCACCAAGAACAGTGACAGCAATGATATAATAAGTAAAGATATGTTACACCAGTCTAAAATTGAAGCGCTCAAATTGTGATAATTCTAACAATCGCTCTTAGTTCTACCCAGACCACCGAGAGGTGTGTACCACTGCAGAGTTCTCGAAAATCACATGAACTGTGCCCTAAAATGTCATTTTATGTTATACAATAGTGAAAAACCACAAAATAAAATGCAAAAATGCCCTTAACACCACACATCATGCGCAATTAAACTGAATTGTATATTTTTAACAAATTTTGACGTTTTTGACTGACTTAGAGAAAAAGACAAGCTTATGCTGTTTAAGATCGAGAGTAACAAAGATAAAACAATGTTTTTCAATAACAACCTTAAGAATGCACGCGCGATTGTCAAATGCTAGTTGTCTCTTTTTTATTTATTAAATAGGAGTATATGTATTTTGCCATCTCTTTTACGCATTTTGAAGTATGCAGATAGGTGTATGTCAACTGTCAATAAATTGTAGGTGTATGATGTGAAGTATTTATTTCGCTCATTTTGTTAGAGTATAACGTATCTTTACTTATATATCATTGAGTGACAGCAGTCTCGAGATCATGTAAGTCTTCCTTACCACAGTACTCTATTAGCTGGAGTAGTCCACCAAGGTGGCTGAAGACTAGAAACCGCACCGAAGCCGCAGACAGCGGTCGGAATCCGGCGGATCCAACTCTAGCGAGGGCGAGCAGGCCACCAAGAACAGTGACAGCAGTCTCGAGATCATGTAAGTCAAACTACCTTACTTTTACTTTCTTAAATCTTGTCAATTTCATTCAATCAGGTAGTTTAAACCAAATTTTTTTTTAAGTGAGTGAGATGACATTTGTGCTGTTTTATGGATGAATAGGGCCTAATGCTTTCGAATGCTTTCTAATGGACGAAAGCATTAGGCTCTGTTCATCCATAAAACTGCACAAATGTCATCTCACTCACTTAAAAAAAGATTATCAACAATTTATAGGAAATAAAAATAAAACAGCCGCATTTTCTTGAACCTTAAGACGACGGCTATTAGGGAAAAATATAATATTCATACCTTCGGAAAACTTTACATAGCCAATTGTTCTCTCTCACACTCTGTCACAGAAGAAAAAGCTCGTCAACATTCTACCTGTTCTAACCTAAGGTGCTACATGGTCGCTCACGTAGAATCAGAAGTCCAAGTTGATGATGAAATTTAAACTTTTGTAAGACATAATAACTATAGATATCAAGCACTCCACTATCAAGCACTGAGCCCGCGTTCACGACAAACGACTCGCGAGCGCGGCGCGTACTCAGTACCTTGGCGTGAACGCGGACTCAGTGCTTGATAATGGAGACCTAGGCTCTCCGAAACATGCTGCGCGTAGTGACTAAATACACGTGAGTTTAACCGTTTAATTATATCGAAGCGGATGGTTTGCCACCGGGATACGGAGGACAACCTTTTAGGTGCTAAGTGAACAGATCACATTCGTATTTTTAAACTCTATTTATTTTTTGTTTCAGCACATGAACCCCATCTCCGTGTTACCAAGAAACCGATCTAGTCCAACTGGGTCCTACAAATTGACAGCAGGCACCGTTTCACATCTGGCGACAAAGAGGTTATCATTCACCTCCATTCTAGCTCCACGAAGCCATTATGTACATTTAAAGTTTTCCCTCCGTTTCTGTGGATTTGATTTTAGTTTTTTACTGATTTTTCGAGCTACAGATATTCAATGAAACTTCTAATTTCTAAATTATTCTATTTTCCTATAAAACGTTCATTAAAGGTCTTCAGATCAGCTCTGTCTTTTCCCATCTGTGAACGGACATTTATTACACTAACCGTAAGAAAATAGACCTTATTTCCTTGTAATAAGCTTTTAAGAATCTGGTAATCTATTGTCTGATGCAGTTACCTTTCTTTCATTCTGATACCTCATTGTATAATTATAGCGATGAAATGTAACTTGATATTTGTTGTTGACTTCTATCTCCAATCGCTTTCTACTTGACATCACAAGTTTATGATGGAACCCTTCTATCGTCAGATATATTTGACATAAAATTGTGTATTATGAATTAATATATTTCATAGGATTTTTTATTAGTGTTGTGATTGGGCTATTATGGTTTTATTAGTGTACGAAAATATGCGTAGGTTGCCAAAATTGATAACTGGTACGAAATTTGATACATTTGTCCCGAAGGACGTTCAGCAAAAATCAGCCCGTAAACTGTCTTATCCGACTTGACTTTACCTAGTTTTACTCGCTAATAAAGTTACTGCATTTCAAACTTGTATTTTAGTAGCTTGAAATATCCTTTTTTTTTCAAGATATATAAAATACGAATTGTCTTTTCTGTTGGTAAATTCTCGTACTAGTTATATAGGTTAGTGGTTAACTTAGTTTAATGCTTGTTATTATTTGTTTACTGAATTTTGTATTTGTTGGAAGAGGTAGATAAGTAACTAATCATATTTGAATAATTATTGCAAATTACAATTTAAAATGACAAAACTTGCGATAAAGAATGAAAAAAAGACATTAGTGTTGTATATTTATAAATTATTGTGCATTTTATTGAAAATGTCATCTGTGTAGAGTAGATAATGAACCCAACCCATTGATATTTTTTGTACCTTTAATTAAACGACAGTGACCTGGGTAAATGTTTTCCTAGAGGCATGCGAAATCTAAAACTGACTTTCATATTTTTTGTCATTATCAATTAATTGATACAGGGTGTATAAAAAATCCGAACTTTCCGATCCTGTTACGGGCCTATTCAGTATCGTATTCTAAATTGATGGAATAGAAATCAACTATTTTTATCCGGTCAACGCCCATATCAAAGTTATTTTCTCGTATTTTTGTTACATCCTGTATCTACAAACTTATTTTGCGGCTATTATGCAATCACCGTTTAAAAAAGACTTTTTGGTATTTATAGGCATTCGAAATGCTTTTATATATTTGCTTCCGGAGTTGCTCAGTATTGTGTGTACTATAATTATTAGAAATTTTAGATAAATTATCTGAATCAACTTTTTCCTGTTGTGTAATATTATAATTATAACATAACCAGGAGACAACGCATATAGCTTTTTTAAATTACTTTATTATTAAAAAGCTTAGGCAAAATTTACAATAATTTGGCTTAGTTTATCAATTACTCAAGTCTGTACCATGTTTCCGATGGTACCAAGATGCAAGACTAAAGCAACAAAAAAAAGTTGATTGGCATACAAAAATAGACATAGTACCCCATTCCAAAATTAGGGTGTCTAATATTTAAATAATAAAGAAACCAATGATATTTATAAATGTGTTTTATTTATACATCCATAGGATTAAAAAATAAAATAATATTCAAAAATAGATTAACTACTTGTCCTAAGCTACAAAGTACACTTGTCGGCACAATACATAACCTAATATTTCTCTTCGAAATAACTAAGCCGATTTTGGAAGAAAAAGTTGTCAGCATGTTTTTTTGTGGCATTATAAGATATAATGTTTGTCCTTTTCGACACCACGTCACCAGTGTCAAAACTGAATTTTGAACTTTACGCTCCTGCATGCAAATATTACCTACGCTGTGAACCGTGACTTATTTTATCGTTCTTTGGCGTTGAACCAGCGGTGGAGATAGATATATATATATCCAAGTGACTGATTAGCAAACCCCGGATGACGGGAGCAAAAATGCGTTTGTCACTAGTGCTTAGTTAAATATCGACATCCATACCAACATTTTATAAATTAGAAATGTATTGATCAACAGTAATTTATGCAACCGTACGTAATCAGAGGCATTTCAGGCATTGCGATCTAAAATTGATAAACTATAATCAAACCCCGGATGACGGGAGCAAAAATGCGTTTGTCACTAGTGCTTAGTTAAATATCGACTATTCTATCGACATCCATATGAACGATTTTTTAATTTGAAATTTATAGATTATGCTAATTATGTTTCCCTAGTAGTTCCACTTCTTTTCCAGATATAAAAAAATATATAAGATTTTTAACATTTGATAAACAATAATATGTCAATAATACCTAGTACCATAGGACAGTTACAATATCGAAATCAAAGCCTAAAATGCAGCTTGAATGTCGCTCAGAATTTCAAAGGGCACTTGTTATGATTACTTTTACATCCTCGGCGAAATTATTCACAAAAAATATCATAATGTGTTGACTAAAAAGATTGGTGAATTCATATTAAAAATCTTATATATTTTTGATATCTGGAAAAGAAGTGGAACTACTAGGGAAACAAAATTAGCATAATCTATAAATTTCAAATTAAAAAATCGTTCATAAGGATGTCGATATTTAACTAAGCACTAGTGGCAAACGCATTTTTGCTCCCGTCATCCGGGGTTTGCTGATTAGTCACTGGCGGCCGTAAAGCCAAACTTTTAACACCGCCAGCTTCTGTTAGGTGTCTAAGTTAGGGGCTACGCCCGCTAACCGTCTTTCGAGCGTCGACGTCTAGTAAACTGCCGCGTAACCCCGACGGAATGCAGACGTTCACTAGGCGCCTATAGTTGCAGATTTCTAAGACAAAAATATAACATTTGACAGTTTAGAAATGAGGCTTATGTATATGACGTTAAGACTATCGGAAAAATGGTTGGTCTTACCCTCATATTAATAAGGATCAATTTATAACTGTCAAAAGTTCATTCTTAGAAATCGGCAACTTTACGCACGAATGACGCTAAGTGTGCGCGGGCCCTTAGGCTAGGTTGACTCGGGAAATAAAACACTTATTATAATAATACGATTCTATATTATAAAAATACATCACAAAGGTATATATTGAGCTTAATTGAAAGTCTTGTATAAAGATATAGAACACGTTACTCCAACAGTTTTGGAATTGAGATCAACAAGATACAATGTAAGAGACACATACCGCTTCATTTTACATGGGATTAAGTAAAGGCAAAATTGTATGCACAATATTTACGTATTATGACTTAACCCTTAAATGCATGACCTTGATTTATTCAAATTTGAATTCTGACATGCTGTCAATAGTCAAGAATACATGATGCATATATGAAAGGTGCACGGAAAAAATATGTCTATTAAATTCAAATTACAGAAGGAAAAACGACCTTACTTTTAACAGAATAAGGTGTGAATTTGCCCTGATTTTTTTAAGTACTGGGCATGTTTTTTCCGTGGACCCTTGATATACATCACCATGCATTTAAGGGTTAAAGGCGTGAGATAAATCTCCCAGTGCTCGACCGTGCAATAGTTGACACCTTTCTTTGTTAGTGACTTGAGATTAAAGATGACAGGGGACAGTGTCGACCACTTTACTTGGGTTTTAAATTAATTAATCGAATTCAATGTTACATTAACACATTCACTGCCAACTCTTCGATAAAATATATGGTAGTGATTTATCAGGGGAACAGAAACAGAAAAAAAAATCACCTGATAAGCTTATTAACTACCTCTAAATTGTCCAAATTCAATGTCGGGTCATTGTGTAAGGGAATTTTAGAAAACAATAGAAACATGGGCGCTAAATGTGATAAGTACCTACTTATATTATTTTGGGAATTTCAAAAAAGTTGTATCGTATGAAGGTGTGGATACCATAGAAGAAGCAAAATATGTTTAGACACATTTTTGTTCATTTATTAGGTACAAAAATATGTTATGTATTACAAACTAATTGTTCGAGTTCATGATATATATGTATGTAAGTATTAATAAGTAAACTGATAGAAAGCGGTATGTTAGAAAACTGGGATTTGAAGAAATTACAACAATTTAAACAACAATCACATAATATTGTTTGTAACACTTATTTTCTCTCTTTTTTTTGGTATTGGAGCGCAGATGATATCAATTATATCTAAAAGCTGATGTTGATGGATGCTTAACAACTGGAGTAATAACTTTTCTAAACATTATTTTAGTGAAATTTAAATATGAACAATTCATATTTAAACTCGACTAACTTTAAAGTGAGTGCTTAATAGTGATAGTGATATGTATTACGCCCAATACAGTGGCGAAACTACAATGGCACAGTAAGCAAAATATCACTCGATAAAACTTTACGGACCCATTTTGCCCCGGCCAGTAGTCACGCCACTGCCAATTACTAGTGCCCCAATACCGAATAGAAAATGTTCTTACACATCAATATAATTAGACACAAAAAGACAATTAATATCGATTTTTCCTTGAAACATTCGATAGCTTCGCATTCCGCCTTAGTACAAACAAGACAATGATAGTGATAACAATTTTAGTACTTTTCTCCTGTCTTGTTTTTCAACTTTCATGTGACCCAGGAGACGGCAACGAAAATATTCATTTAGCTTCGCCTCAATACAAACAAGATACTGATAACAATTTTAGTGCTCCTATCCTGTCTAGTTTTCAACTTTCGGGTGACCCAGGAGACAGCAAAGAAAATATTCATTCAATAGCTTCGCATTCCGGCTTAGTACAAACAAGATACTGATAACAATTTTAGTACTACTGCTCTGTCTAAATCTTTCAAGGTCTGCGTGACCGTGACCCAGGAGACGGCAACGAAAATATTATAGCCAATAACTGGGTGCGTAGCTAAGATGCCAATTGCTAGCGGTCAATCATAAATCGTAAACGAAAGGCAACTAACTGTCTTTGTCGCACTAATAAACAAGAATGACAGAGAGAGAAAACTACGATACTCTACGGAGCGTTAGCGATTGGCAACTACGCTACGCATTGTGATAACGTTGCCAGCACGATGAGGTTTTTTTTAACAATACTTATTGAAGAATCAATGCATATTTCTTCAGGCCTGCCTGAGAATCAAATTCCAAATCTTAACCTTCCAACTTTACATTAACGACATCTTACTAACGCGATTAAGTAACAGTCAAAACCAGGAACCGAAAGCCCTTAGCCGATTCATCCTATTCATATAGTTGTCTTATTTTGTAAACATTCTTACCTCCACCTCCAAAACTTTTTTGCTTTAAAACTGCCATGTTTGCCTATGCCACCAGAGTCCGTATTTCAATAAAATCTTTTTGTTTTATTCAAGGTAACAGCAATTTAAAAACTACACTTTTATGTTAGAAAGATGTTTACCTATTATATAAGACAACTAAAAATGAATGGGCTGCACACAATCATCAATGTAATCCTAGTTTATGTAAATACCAACTTCTAATAACGTTCATGATCCCTGGTTCAAACCAGCACCAAATAGCGTGATACGGTTAACCTAAAACTTCATTGCACGTACCTGTATTTTCGGATTACATCCCACATCTTATATAGTTCGTCCCGTAACCATAATTTACACGTTAAAATTACTGCTATTTAGCAACTTCTTAGCCTTGGTCAGATCCTCCAACAAGCACCTACCTTTCTCTGTTCGAACTAGCTGTTTCTTTGGCAATAGATTCTTTGACAAATAAGAAATCAGCTTATTATATTCCTTCAGTAAATAGAATGATTTTCCATGCTTCGTTTCCATAGGTATCGGTCCGTTTGAGTATTCAAAGATGACATTAATGACAGATTTCTGATTCTTCGTTCCTCTGTTTGCTTTTAGTAGTGATAGTTGGAGATTATCTAAGTTTCTGTGAGCGCTTAGGATGGGTTTTTCGTAGATGTTGTTGTATTGGTTAGTCATGTCAGCTGGACCGACTATGTACATGACGTGTGTAGCTATTTTGAAGGCCTCGGCTGCCCAGATGTAAGGATCTTGATCAGAGGTGGCGGATATGTCCCCGTCGTACATAATTTCGAACCCGAATTCCGCTCGGAGATAAGTGACGAAGGATGAAACGCATTCGGCATGAAGACGGTTGGCTGGGGAGTAGACGACTAGAACCTTTGTTGGCGCCGGTATTTCATGACCTAGAAATAATGAGATAAGTACATCAATTGTAGGCCTACACCACAAAGGGTCCTATTTAAAATGTCATACAAACTTATTTTTCATAACAACCTGTATTTTATAAGGAATAAAAAGGCTTTATTATTATTATTGTTAAATCAATTGTATTATTAATACATTTAATGAAAACATTTTTTGGCGTGATTCTAAGAACTTTTTCAAAAGTTACCCAAGGGACAGTCCGCCTATCGAGAACTTCGCAAATTTTGAGCATCTCTGGCCAGTGTCCCTGTCACTTCAACGAAGGCGTCATCGTTATGAAAGAGACAGATTCTAGAAATTTTCAATTATAGATGTTCGCGGTAGACTAAAAAGTAAATCAAGGTTTAGGTTGCGTTGTAATTGTTGTGAAGTGAAATTCAGTTAGTTACAGTTTCACAGTAGTGGAGTTAAAAACTGTAAAGGTCAAACTAACAGAAATGCAAATGGGTATAAATTGATGAATATCACAAGACAGTAATCATGAAATTGGTATAGTCACGTCTAATAATATGTATACATTTCGGAACGTATATCAAAGGTATAAGGATCAAAATCGTATACATATTATTAGGGCCGACCGTGCCGCCTCAACCAGTGACAACTCCCGCTATAGACAAGATCTCTCCCACTACATATTAGACGACATATAGGGTGGGCCAGTGATAAATTCACTTTTGTCTCGACCTCCTTTGTTAAAATGCATTTATCATTGGTCCACCCTATATTAGGATTGACCAACTAAGCGGCCTATGCCTACACACGAATAATATTGCTTACCCATGGCAAGCCGGTAGTCCCTGCACCAATAACGGCGAAGCACCCGCAGAACTATGTAGTAGGCGAACAGAGTTGCTACGATGAGGGCCGAAATACTGGCTATGCAGATGTTCAAACTGTGCACGTTGTTACCTGCAATTATTCATTTATTTAAGTTCATATAACAAATTGTCCCATGTGTATCTGAAAAACTGTAGTTTGTAAAATAATTCTTTAAACCATAAGTTTACATTTAAAACGAGGTTTTTAAAAGTGACCCAGAAGACTTTTATGTGTCATTATTATGTAGTTATCCCTGCCATACAGAGTAGGTATTCCAGATTTTGTTTTTATTTGGACTAGAATTTATACGTAAATGGTTTTAAATAGGGGTAAGGTTAGTTAGGATAACATTCAGCCAAAATCTGAAGAACGCTCTACTTACGATTCAATATGCATTGAATGCATCGCGAAATTCTCAAAACTACGCATAGACGCAAAAAACCTAACATTTGGGTAAATCCCTCCCCGCACTTTGTACACAATAATTCGGCCTAAATACTTTCAATTGAGTTGAGAATTTAATAATATTTCAATGAGGTATTTTCTCAAAAAAGTGTCGAGTTTTCCCCTCCTAACTAGGACAAATCCTGGAAAACAAATGGGTGGTGGCACCTAAAAATACCAAGTTTTTGTTGTTCTGATACTTACTAATTTTGAACCGTGGACTCTCAACAACTTGGCACCTCATAATTCCATCCTTATCACCGACCTTACAGCCATCATGTTGCGGCATCACAACAAAATAATATGATCCTGGAGTCCCCAACAAACTGTAGTCATAAGTCACTTCGTCTGTATAATTCTGCAATGGCAACACTTGGGTCTTTGGCGTATCATATTCTTTGCCACCACATTCTTTGCGTACTTCAATTCGGTAGGAGGAAATGTTGACTTGCGTTGGTGGAGCCATAATGTGAAGACGGATCTTGCCGGAGAGTATTTCGAGGTAGACAAATGGTTTCCAGTCTGATGCATTAACGGTGCTACCTGTGAATAAAGAATTTTTTTCCATATATTTCTTAATATTTTAGCACTCCATGTCAGGAAATTATAGAACGTAGTTACGCATAAACAATCCAATCCACATGAATCACTCATTTCACAGATTGACTTTATGCTTTAAAATAAGGTTTTAATTAGAATGAAAAATTCATATGTGTAGGGTTCTTTTTGCATAGCTATATGTATACTGAATGTAAGTGCACACTAATTAAGACGGTTACTTGTTAAAACATGAGTGAAAATCCTGAAAGTTTAATTCAACATGACATTTTTTCCTTTTAGGGCTTGTTCATTATGAGGACAAGCCCTAAAAGAGGAGGCCCACTGTATATGAGGAGGGGGGGGGTCAAGAAAAAATCAACAAGTATCACCAAAGGGGAGGGGAGGTCATCGGACAAATCATGTGTAATTTTTTGTTACTCTCTGATTCAAGTGTTATTACAAGGACTACTTAAGTCGGCAATAAATTATACGTCATATTGGCTAGGGGAGGGAGGGCTACCTGAAAATGTCACTTAATATCACCATGGGGGATGGGGGGTCTAAAATAGGCCAAAATGGTATGACGTGATTAATGGACAAACCCTTGGAATATAATTACCTAAAAGAAAATGTAAGCAGTGCATGGAATTTATTTTCAAAATCATTCTTTTGTTTCGTCAATTTTCATAATCATAACAAATGAAATTCGGGCCAATAATTACATTATCCGTAAATGGCGGTGTAACAGTGAATAGAGTAAATACCCATGTAAGCATTATAAAAGTCACAAGTAGCTGTAATGTCGTTTATAAACTTACTCAGCATTTTCTCTGACGGAACATTGAAGTAGTACTGTCCACGATTGACTACATTGTCATCAGATGCCTCAAAGTCCAGTATGTGAGAGCGGCCCACGCTGTCAAAGCTGTCAGGCCAGTAGCAATCATAGTAGAGCACGGATTGGTCATCGATGTGGGCTTCCTTTGACAACACAATGTTTCGGCAGTGGGTCTTTTTGTAAGGTCTCTTGCTTTGCTCTTCGAAACGGAATTTGATTGCTACAATAGATTTGGTCATTTTAATTCAGAAGTTAGATGAGAAGAATACATATCGACGGTAGAAAGGCTAATTGACTTAACCGACATTTTATGAATTTTACAGGAGAGCCGTTTAAAGTTTTATTTTTTAGAAAAAAAATCGCTACAAAAAAAGTAACAGGTATATTGTAACGCAACTGCCATCAAATATTCAAGATATAAAGGCGCATACTTTGGTTCCTACCTTGATAAAATTAGTTTATTATGTCTCGAAATAAAGGTCGCTTAAGACAAATCTGCTAAAAATGAGAGAAAGGCTAATTGGTTCAAATACCAACAGCGTCTGCCGCCGGATGCAAGTCAAATGACTGTAGTGTACAAGTGCACTTTTTTAAAAAGAAGGCTAAATGAGCTAAGCGCTATTTTTACTATACAACGGGGTTAGGCTAAACAATTTAAGCGATTCTTTAATGGAAATAATTGGCGATTCTAATTGACTTAATGACACACACTCATTGAAAAACGGATAGCTTAAATCTCAGGAATTATATGAATATGATTAAACATGGTGGTTGAAGCTCGGGTATTTAGAGACAAAGGTATAATTACTCTACAGGTCTAAAGAAAACAAAATGAATGAAAATCGTTTTTCTCAATTTGTATTGCTATATAAAGAAAAATATTTGCTTCTAATAACATAATTAGATAGTTATTTGGCAGAATCAGTTTTAGAAAAATTGCGGATATTGATTACAGCGTTTCATCCGCAACAACCTTTCTGTCGCTCTTATTGGAAAAAAATGCTCTTTTTGCCTAACATCTTTAATTAATTTATTACTATGCTTGATAGTTACGTTACATTTTTTAATCTTAATTTTTATTATACATATCTGTAGTCAGTTTTTTTTACAATATAAGCGGCAGAAATACGTAAGTAAGTATTTAGACTTAAACTTTAATTATTATTAAAGTTTAAGTCTAAATAACAATGAAAATAATTAAATTATTTCATAATGTGAAATACACGATTTCAGTATCACACACAAATCACTACGGCACATGCGCCTACCGGCACAGACTACAAGTGATTGACGCGCCCGCGCGGGGGGCGGCGGTAGTTATAGGCGAGCGGCTCAAAAAGCACCGACGGCGGCAAGAGTGTGATTGTACCGCCGAGTCAAAAGTTTCTCATAGAAATTTTTAATGATTTAAGCTACACTGATATGATGCATTATGATTTTATTATAAGGATTTAAATGACACAGGTCAAACAAATATTCTACTTCAACCGACATTCTCATCTATAAAAAGAGGTTCAAAATGCTTAAGTAACATACATTTTATGGTTTAGGGTTTTACGTATTTGGTTGAAGCGACCCATGCCCTAAAAAATTGGGAAGAGCTAAATGGTTCAAGCGACATGCTTCTTTTATTTTAAATGGAGGCTAAATGCTTCAAACGCCTATGGTGGCACTTTTTTGTTGAAGTTCAATTGACTTAAACGACTATGCTCGTGTGTGATGGAGTAAAGCCAAAAGGTTCAAATCAAAACGAATGGCAAAGTTGGGAAAGTAAAAACCGCTTAAGCGGGAACCAACCAAACATGTTTGTGGGTCAAGTCACGTTTCATTCAAAAATGCAATTTTTTGTGTTGCTTCATGCCTTGATTTTTTTAACGCTGTACCAAATTTCGGAAGTGTTAACCGCCATCAAAATCGTCTGATCGCTATGAAACCGAAAGCTCAATCGACGGAGAAAAATCTGCCGATTCCGATGATATAAATAACTCAATATGGCCCAAAGTGTCGCTTAAGCCAATTAGCCTTTCTACCGTCGATATGTTAACATACTCTTCAAATTACATTATATTTCTTAGTTTAAATTTAATTCCTGTAATATACCTTTGTCTAATATTGATTCTAAAGTAATACTAAATTACTGAACATAAATACTAAATTTACACACAAAATCCAACATAAAATCATGTCTGGTTTGCATCTAAATAGATTGAGTAAAAATGGAACCATAAAAAAATGCCCACCATTCAAATTTACAAAAAACCGGCCAAGTGCGAGTCGGACTCGCGCGCAAAGGGTTCCGTACCATTATCAATTTATTATTAAAAAAATACAGTTAAATCAACCTACCTCAAAAACTATAGGAGATAATTTTATCAAACCAAAAGTCGTTGATAGAGTTTATTAATGTGCATAAAATATATTTTTTTCAGAATTTCATATCGCGTAGTTTAAAAAATAGAGGGGGGGGGGACACATTTTTCAGACTTTGAGACCTGATATCTCGAAAACGATTTGCTTAAATAAAAATGTGATGTATAAACCTTCATATCATTTTCAAAGACCTTTCTATTAATACCCCACACGCTTATGTACAACTAAAAAAATAATTCTATCCCTCAGTTACATGTATGGAGGGCCCCCACCCCAATGATTTTTTTTACAATTTAGTATCACATTCCTGTAGCGGTTCATACAACTCATATCCTTACCAAATTTCGTTACTGTAGCATTTATAGTTTCCGAGTAAATTGGCTGTGACAGACGGACAGACGGACATGACAAATCTATAAGGGTTCCGTTTTTGCCATTTTGGCTACGGAACCCTAAAAACAAATCAAATGCTTTAATAAATATTTAATCAATGGTGAAAAACGACATACTTTTCCATTTTATATTGCTGAATGTAATATTCAGCACTGTATAGCTTTGGTTGTAGTTCTGCAACCCTTGCTTGATCTCTCTCCACAATATGTGTGGCTTCAATACTACTCCCCCGATGTGTGCGTTGGAAGCAATTGGGCCAAAGCTCATGTTATTGCAGCCCTCATGGTTGAAGTACTCCACGGTGCAGGAGGCGTAGTCATTGTTTCTCTGACTAAGAACCTAAAAGTATCAAGTAATTAGGAATATTGCTTTAATTTGTGCATTATTTGCTTTGCCTGAAGGTTAACTGATAGAGAATGCTTTTTAGGATTAAATTCGCCTTTTGATGATAATTCTTGTATTTTAGTACAGTAAAAGTGAAATATTTTAAATGTTTACATGTAACTGTTACTAGTCCATTATCCTAGGTCCCATCTTGAACCATAGAAACAAATCATTACTGTGTACCTTCTAAATTTGTCATAAAAGAGCACAGGTCCAATTTCTACATTCTATGTATAAAAACTTACAGAACAGTAAAACAAGAACCGTTTTAGAACATTCTAAGGCTACAGTATATTGTATACAAAACCTAATCCAGTCAAACTTTTTTTATAAATATATCTCAGGACTGACCAACTGACTGTTAGAAAATTTCTTTCTAACTCTTACTTCTTTTACAACTTGACCATAGTGAATTTCTATTGAATGCTCCCTGGGTTTCCTTCAATTTGTGTTGTCAATAGCAATTATTAATCAAATAATTATATTTAAAATTTGCTGTCCATTACTCCATGGTATAACATGCTACTTTTGTCTCCTGGCTGACAATCTAGTCTAGTATAATAAAAAGTACCTAATTTCTTTTCATCAACACTATTCGGTTGAATTTTTATGTTCATAGATGGTTAAATTAATTGAGCTTGCTTGGTTAAAACAACTATATTTTAGTACAGAATATTTGTTCATAAATATAATGTATTTATTTAATTTACATTGTTAAATGGTAAACCGGATAGGAGGTGGAGCTTAATCTAATCAGACAATTAAAGCATGATAAAATTCGTACTTTCACATTTCACATGAATATAGCTTATCTACTTGTTATGACTCATCATCCTAGTTGTCCTACCCAAAAACAACAATAACGCTATGACGCAATAGCAATCATAGCTATTTTATAATGTTGGTAATAATCAAGATGTGCGATATAAGTTGTTCCGATATAAGTTAAGGCCGAAGTTACAAATTAAGTAAACAATAATTACGTATGTAGTATATAAGGAAAATTAAACCAGTTTTGATACTTAATTTATACAATAAGCTATAACGGGCATCAAAGGTATATTCATCGAGCAAGGGAGGAAAATCAATAAACGCAACATTGATGACCATATATCTGAAATTCATACAAAAATAATACCTGAGTTGTACACTTCTGTGTCTGATTAACACACAGCGGTCCCGAAGCAGAAACATATTGAGATGAACAAATAACTAAAAACAAAAACACAAATCGTGATCCCAGCATGTTAAACATCCAGATAATTATGTTCTAGGTTATGGCACTTCACGTTTTTTCATGTCTACGAGCCCATGAATTAAATGGGAGCTAGGATACCCATCGGAACGAACTGAAAATAACTAAAACGTAGTAAAAATTGTTTACACCCCAACACGGAGTACGATCGCTATAAAAACAATATGGCGACTGAACTGACTGACTTTTTTTTTTCGTCGATCAATGCCGGTGTGTTTCACTTGACTATGTCATGCAGTTGTCAGTAGTAAACGGAGATTACGTTATTTGTGTAAATATATAAAAATACTTCAATATTAATTTATGGCTGTGAATAATAATAGTTATATTTTGTACAAATCTAATTATAATGCCAAAGAAAAACATCAATCTCTCCGAAAAATTTGACATTTATAATGAAAAGAAGGTGAATAATATTAAGTGGAATACACGTTAGACAAGATTTTCAAAGGTGTTTTTTCAAACTTTATCCAAGAGGCGAGGCGAGAATAGGCTACTTGACTCATAATCAAATTTAGTGCAAAAAATTATTATTTTCTGTAGTATTTATTGAAAATATCAATATTTTTCGATTACGGTGTATTAAAAGTGTTTGATGGGTACATATTTTTTATTGAAGGTTTAATTTTTTTTTATTTCGTACTCTGAAAACGGTGTCGGCCATGATGTGACGTCATAGGATCTTAAACTAACTTCATGACGAATCTTATACGAGTGAAATTCGTCATGGACATGTAGGCATGTAGCTTTGCTGTGACATTGACATAACATAAGTGACATGTCAAATGTTTGTTTTAGGTTTGAGTGACGTCACACCACAGATAATCTAAGCATTAACATGGCTAGTATCGTTTTCGCGCGGTAACGAAAGTTTAAATTTTAAGTTATAATTTTGCGGTTTTCTAGGTCGTGAAAAAATATATTTATATATTTTTTCCGTTAATCAGATATTGATTAATAATATAAGACAAACTTTAAAAATGGGTCAAGTAGCCTATTTTGCGCATTCATTTGATTCTATAAGCGTTAATAGACGTTCGAATATGGTCCACTCCGCACCGCGAACTTGGTCCGCTCCGTACCAAATTCGATGGTGTGTTCAGCGGTCCGCCGACATTATTATTATTATTGATGGTGCGGTCGGTTCGATGGTTTTCCCACAGGATTTGGTGCGGTCCGCACCAAGTTCGCTCGTGTGGACGGCGCCACCGCACCGTTCAGCGCTTACTTGTAGGTAATTAATTAAAAGTAAACAAACAATTGGTACATTTTCAGGTATTTGGGCATTTTCACTTCTAGGGACACCCAATTAGCTTAACTCTCACAAAAAAGTTAATTTCGAATGTCAGCTTTGTATCGACAATTAAGCATTAATGACAATTAATATTAGCAAAAATATGTTTTTATCATTTAATCCAGAAAGAATATGCGTTTATGCAAGTAATTCAGCAAATGCATCAGAATTCATGCGAAGATATATACGAAAATCTTCGTCATCAAGGTCTCTAATAAGTTGCATATGACTATATGACTCTCTGTCTTTTAAATAAAATTTTGCCCATTCTTTTCTTTTTTTTTCTGCTTATGAATTGGTGTTGTAGCGACGATGGTTGCCACAACTAACAGAGGCATATCGACGTGATCACTGTCTAGTAGCACGAAAAGCACTGGACCGTTTTTGAACGGTGCGATGGTGTGGCGAGTCGAGCGCACGTACGGACCGGACCAAGTTCGCGGTGCGGAGTGGACCATATTCGAACGTCTATTAACGCTTTATGCGTACGCAAGGTACGCAAGGCCCGCCCATATCTACTGTGTCTTTCACTTTCCGATCCGAACAAACTAATACTGCTTTTCTACCGCAGATGTTTATCATCATCATCATCATCATCCTGTGATAGTCCACAGCTGGACGTAGGCCAATCCTATTGACTATGCGTATAGACGGATTAGGAGGTAAATGCCCATAATCGCCACGCTGGGCAAGCGGATTGGCGATCGCAGTAATATGTCCACTATGATGACGCTGCTGCCCATCATCAATCTTTTATCAAATAATGGTCAGTGACACTTCAATCCCTTAGTCGATTTTTACGACACCCGCAGGAGGAGTTGGGGACGTTGGGGTGGTGACAAATGTATTCTTACTGCCGTCACCGCAGCAGATGTTCATTACACTGTAAAGTATCTGTTAAGTTAAGCCTATAATAAATTTCATAGTGCGCTCGGTACATGCCACGCTCGTTTTTGTGGCTTCGCACCGCGATTTATTCATGGCGTGGCATTTTGGAACTAACCGAATACGTTTTATTAAGCTATTTTTACACAGCGGAACTGTAATAGAAATAGAAACAGCTAAGCAGAGCTAGATATTTGTTCAATATAGAAACAAAACAAAGGAAAGTTTTGTTTCTATATTTTGAACTTCTACTCTTTGAAACGCAACCTTAAGTTGAATTTCCTCTGACCTTACGGTTGCTGACGTTACGACTGAATTTTGGCAGTCGGATGATCAGTAACAACCAATGTCGGTGGTAGTCATACATTCAGGGGTCATCATTTACCTCGCCACGCAAGGATCGAAGTAGGTAAGAACGAGCTGCTTGAATACTAATAATTCCTATTCAACAATTCCTGTGGGGACGTCAACTACCTACTGTTTGAACGTGCCACTCTGTTTAATTGTCAGTGGTTGTCACACATAATATCAGTAACAAAATATGCAGTTGAACTTCAAATTTTCCATAGACAGCCAACACTTTGGACCTATATTTCTTAAATGTACTTACTGCCTTTTTCTACTAAAAAGCTGGTTGGTCCGAATATGTGTTACGCGTTGGATTCTTTGGTTTGGTACAGTCAAAGACAAAATAAGGTGTATACAAAAATGTTCAAAAATATGTCCCAGTGCACTCTAATTCTGTTTAACAAGAAAGTTGTAACATATTTTATGAGCGGATTCTTTCGACTTATTTTTGCACTTGACTGTACGTGGTTTCAAACAACGATTAGACGATTATAAAAACGTCTCTCATAATCTGTGGTTTTTGCTTGGTTTTTGACGTTTTTGACATTGGGGTTTGACAAGTTTGATATGCGAGGGTTTGACTTTGACATCCAAGTATAGTTTTCATCTTCGATTTTTATTGTTATTGTATTAAGTATGTAAAAAAAAACCAAAGAGATTTATCATTATCATTACCAATCAAATCAATAAATGTAATGGATCACGGTAACTTTGAAGCAGTGAAAGTATAAGACGCAGCAATGGCCGTAAGTTGTAAAGTCCCATTTCACAAATACTAAATTATCTTCTTAGTGATACCTATTGGAAATTGATTTTGTATTATAAATACTTTAACAGTATTGTTTTTAAACAGGTATAGATATGTACGCATAATCATTATAATTTTCATAGTTATAACAAGTTGTAATTGGTCATTGTTGTAGGTATTTTTTGTTATCTCATATTGTATCACAAGTTGATGTACATTACATCCTACACATCCTGTGTGCGTGTATCACGGACGTTATTATATTATTATTTCGTATTATAATTTCAGCACTTCAGGTATGTTTTAAAATATTTGGTGGAACCACATTATAAAGAAGGTAGTTGGGCAGAAGAAGTTGAGCAAGAACTAATCTGATTACTTCTGTTAATAGTAGGGTGTGCTCCCGGTTCTAAATTTGTATGGCAAGAACCGGGAATTCCTGGTACTTGCCATACAAATTCAAAACCGGGTGCACACCCTAGTGAATAATAGTGATTTTTGCCCAAGTCTGTTAGTTATGGTCTGTATACTAACAAGTTTGAAATAAGCGATGAAAACATTTTGAGGGATTAATGTGGGAGTGTTATTTTTTTATGTGAAATGTAGCTGTTGCTAATTATGATCTAAATCATTCAAACCCCTACTCTGGACCTAGCATATCTTTCCAAGTTGCTTTTAATTTAAAATATGAAATGTTTGGCAACTAAAGACTGCTGTGTCACTATAACTGATGGGTTACTTTGTTTTGTTACTGGAATTTGACTGGAAACTTGCATACATTTGCTATGATTTTTATCTAACTCCCTTTTTCATAAACATTTAACTATGCAAGCCAGTAAGTATTGCTTGTCCCTTTCGGCTTTATTGACATGTTGATAAGACCAAAAGGGACAAACAATACTTATTGGTTCGCTAAGTTAGGAGCCAACACTAAACTGTGTAACTATATAAAAAATAATACAACTAAAAAGGTTATTGAAATTGTTGAATCCCTTTTTGTTAAAGTTTAATGTGATAATTAATTTTCATCAGTCAAAACTATTAACAGAACTTAACAACCAACTAAATATTTCCTTTTTTACCTTTATGATTTTTTTTTTTTAATTTACAAAATTAATGGGTTATAATTTATTTTTTTGCTACTGTTCGGAATATGTATTGTTTTCATGTACCTATTCATTTATTTGAGGTAATCTGTATATGTAAATGTATAGTTGTACTTTGACTAGTTTGACTGCCATAAAGTTTGAATATTTACATAAGTAAGTCTCATCCCCTTATTTACAAATATCTCATAACTTAGCAAGCCACTAAGTATTTTTTGTCTCTTTCACTCTTGACATTATGCCTATAAGACCAAAAGGGACAAACAATATTTAGCAGCTTGTAAAGTTTGAAGAAGTTTATGAATAAGGGGGTAAAAATGCATTTAGAGAACCGCAAGATGTCTTGGCTAGGCTTGCAGGGATGGTTAAAATTTGATTTGAATTTGCACTTAAGATATTATTAATAATTAATTTACATTATTAATATTTTTGTTATGTTTCCATATGAAATGAAATTGGTTGTCATGCTATTCTAATTCTGATTGGAGATAAAGAAAGTAGCCTTTGTGCATACAAGTGTACATTGCATATAAATAAAGAAATAAATAAGTACCTAATTTGAGGCATAATAGTTTCGAACATAGTTTTGCTCCCCAAGAGGGAAACTATTTCACAACAGTAATTCTAATTGAAAGGCTTATTTATTTAAAAAAAAAAACAAGAAAACAGTATGAACACAGTAAAGATAAATTATAAATAATAAATTTGCCCCTGGGGGCCCATTTCTCAAAAGCTTGTAACTTGTAATACTGGTGGAAGTCTCTTTTTGATACAATTAATTAGATAAGGACTTCCGCTTGTATTACAAGTTACAAGCTTTCGAGAAATGGACCCCAGGTCTTGCTGGGGAGGTAGAGTGCCCAGAAGGCTGGCCGCATTGCAGCGCTGGACTGGATTGTGTATGTAATTCTAATTGAAATACACAAGTCCTAATTAGTATGTCTAATGAATTACTATGCCATGTTAAGTGATATAGTCACTATATCTTGGATCAAAAGCAATCA
The DNA here is from genome assembly GCA_025490895.1 of Thaumatotibia leucotreta. Lineage (NCBI taxonomy): Eukaryota > Metazoa > Arthropoda > Insecta > Lepidoptera > Tortricidae > Thaumatotibia > Thaumatotibia leucotreta. Next base: position 39,434 of record JALPQI010005225.1, on the reverse strand, counting down.
ATTCATGGGAATGGCACATTTCATTCATTCTAAATAAGGGTGTTTTTTCCATCAAGTGAGTATTGCATATGGGTATTAAGTGGGCCATAGGAAGCATATATTAATAAATAAATAAAATAAGCCTTTATTCAGATTAAACTTATCTACTAAAACATTATTTTCACCAATCTTAATTACTAATCTGATTACCGTTTGGCAAAGGCCTCCCCTAGGGTTTTCCAAAGCATATATTACTATTCCTAAAATATTCTAGATAATTTTTAATATTCAATTCAATTGACTTTTCATAAATAAATATTGTGGGACCATTTCACACAAATCAACCCAGTCCCATAATAAGCTCAATTAAGGTTTGTGTTGTGCCTTACATAAAATTGCTTAAATACATCACAAAACAAATATTTGTTGTTTTGTGATGTATTTAAGCAGTGAGGTTGACTATACAGTCACAATGAGGGTTTTCTGAAATGACGTTCACCAGGGCGGCAGCACTGAGGCGTCAGGTCCAGAAAATTGTCTAAAATCTCAGAGCGCCTATAGTTTCGTGTTTAAATGTTTTGTATGAGTTAATAAAATTGTATAAAAAAATTGAAATACCTTCTAGTTAGTTTTTCTTTGGAGCTAGATAATTGTGTTTCTTATTAGCGGGACGTTACGGTTAAGTGGCGCCAACTAGTGGCATACGTTTTCGAGAAAACCCTCATTCAATACTCTGTGTTTAAATTTAATATTTTCTTTCCCCACTCAGTAAAGTCACTCGTCATTAATAAAAGCCATTAAATGTTTCATATCGATTATCGAAGAACATAAAGTTGTTCCCTATTACGAGAAACCATTAAAATATTTTAATTGTACAAGTCAGTTTATCTGCAGCACTGTGCGGTGGTCGGATAGTTTATCAGTGCCGTGAAATCAATATTTGTGACTAAAATGGAGTCAAATCATATTGTAAGACGAGCTGTTTAAACACTTACTTAAATTTTACAAAGATTATCATATTTATACATATTTTTATTTATTTGCAACTATTATATTTGTTACACTTTTTAATTTTATCATTAAGTATCCTGGATCTTGAGTTTATACCATTTACAAAATCAACATTACTTTTCATATATCTACAATTTAATTCGTTAACGAAAAAAATACGTGGAATACTTTTTGCTTCTGTTAGGATCAAAAGATAACTACGTAAAAACTTCAAATAAAAAAAGTGTAATGTAGAAAACATGTCCATTTAGGTACTATTTTTTGTGTCAAATCCATATACCTAATGCGAATACAATTATAACAAGTATATCTACTTAACATGTTTGACCTCCTTTCATGTCATGCGATAATTTAGTAAGGGCTTAAATTATAAAATGTCTTTTATAAAATTTATAATATAGATAAAACATATAAAATACGTAACAATGTAGGTAAAAAATATAGTTTCCCAAAATGTAAAACTGTACATCAAAATACTTATCAAATCAAATTTTATACTATACAGGATGCAAAACAAAACTACTAACTCTACTGATACTTTTTTTAGGTCGCAAGTGATGAATAATTTATATCATTTTTTTTCTCAGCTAAACAACTAAAAAAATAATGTAGGTGCGAAGGGTGACCCACAGAAAATTTTATTCTGCCAGCGTGTTTTTAGTTTGACTGATTTGTCGATTTGCCAAACTATATATATTATTAGATACCTATAGATATCTCAGCCCGAATAAAATAGTAAATACTTAAATTGAAGAATTGGTGGCATATTATCCAACTGGTTAAATAAAACTTTAGAGTGTTACCTTTCTTCCCTGCAGACAAAACCAATTAAATAAATACTGTTGTTGCAGCTTACGTAATTTAAAGTAAAGTAAAAAATTAAGCGTAAATTACAACTGAATCAATACTTCCATTATACTAAAATGACGTTGATCGATGCCTTAGATTTGCAAATTAAAAATAATTTACGTCATATCAGATCGCAGAGATATCGCTATTAATTTACCGTTCTGTTTTAAATATAATTATTTAACAAGTGCATGTATACATATTATTTAATGAAAGGGAGACGTTAATATGAACCAGACAAACAAAAATGCAAACATACGTTGTTTATAAACAACATTCTTAACACAATGAGACAACATCTTCATTAGGGTTGTCAAACAAATCTCAAATATCTTTGAGATATATTTTTTAATTAAATGATATTTATGATCAGAAAAAACCTGGAAATAATTTTGACACTATATTTTTACACCAGCACATTAAGGCGTAAAAATTGTCTCTACGTCTCGAGTCTTAACAATAGGCCAATAATTATTTGACGTCTGTAGAACCCACCGTGCTAAATAATGCTAATAATCAGCAACTCTAGTCTAGCACAAGATTAGCTCGAAAGCAACCTGAACAGCGTAAAATAATGAAATAAAAAAACGCGTGCGTTGCGATATGGGGTGTTACATGCGATGCGATATATTACAACCATAATGAATCCGTTTCGTGCAGTGAGGTAGAGCCGTACTGTATTTAAGTATTATAGACTCCATAGTCTCCATACACATATAAGTGTTACATGTCAATTCTGATAAAATATGTTGATAGTAGATGTACTTCAGCTTTGTTGCAGGAAAAATTGTCTATATTTGTGATTAAATGTCCAAGTGGTTACGCTTCTAATTTTTCGAGCATTTGACAACATGCACTTTTGTCACTTTGATAACAGAAAGTTTATTCTGATTAAAATATGTATATCTAAAGTGCACTATCACACACAAGTGTATAATCACACACCAATATGTCACTTTTTTATTTATGTTTAGCTTGCATGGCATTTTGATAAAAAAAAAAACAAAAATCACATAATCCTCATTGTCGTTTGATTTCGTAATTGTTGATTATATTTCGGTCAACAGGATTGCTCTTGAATAACATTTCAATATTAAACGATCTTCGAACTAACCGACTTTCTAATCAAATAATTATCTACTATCGAATAATAGAATTAGAAATATCGAATATAGTGCTTATGATAGTTAATTACGACGATATAGATACGATAAAAATATAGTTTTTTAAAACCAAAAGCTAAATTTGTGATAAAAAACATTTATAAGTATAGTGGGATAATTAGGAATGTCAGAAACGCTCGGGTAATTTCGCAAGAAGAATCTTGATATAATGGAAATAGTGGTGATTTTTATGTATCTTTATTAAACCTTTATTAAAATGTAACCGTTTACTCTTTAGTCGGCAGTCACGGTGAATATGTACCTAGAAGCGATAACCGCGGCGCACCCTGTTATCACTAAACGATTATCTCATGACCTGTCAGGATTGCCACACTATCATACATATTACATACATAATTATACATCAGGGGGGCGTAGCCGAGACAATCATATATGAAAATCTATAGAAAAAATCAAGTCACTGTGATTTCAAATACATTCCATATAAAAAAAACTAATCTTAAAAATTCGTAAAAATGTGTATCCTGTTTTCAATGATTGAGAAATAAAAAATAAATGTAAACCATTTTGTTTTCTGTCCATCAATGTAACGAAAATTTGTATAAATATTTTTTTATTTTTGCTCGACATCTAGATATTCTAGATACTTAATACATGTACGATCACTAACTTGGGGAACCCCCTGTCACCTGTGTATCTTAAAGCTATTGTCTATTATGCTTATACGCAGGATGAATATAGTACATTTCGATGCAAGCGCAAAAAAATTTTTTTCCCACGAGGGTGAAAGTTGGAGCCCGAGTGAAACGAGGGCGACAATCACCCGAGTTAAAAAGAAGTCTTTACACGTGTATCGAACGAATTTTTCCATAACAAGTGCCTTAAAAAGATAAATTAACGCACGCGAAGCGTGCGCAAAGTTTCCTTTTCCGCATTAGTTAGGAAAAAGCTTTTTTGTTGCATATGTCATTGAGACAGACAAATAGCAGCGACTTTCAAATGCTATCTCTATCCTATACTCTTGGAAATATGGCTGTCTCATTTAATTAAAGTATTTTACATCGAAAGATGTAAAAATCTGAAATTCACACACATATTGGTCCATAGCGAGGTTTCTTAACACATCTCCAGTGTATATTAATGTAATATTTCGATTAAGTATTTAAATGTAAACTACACAAAATGTACCTAATTCTATATCTATAATGTCTCCCACAACCCTAACCCAAATTAAGCCAATTCGTAGATAACTGTCCGCTGATAACATGTACAATTGTCCACTGTTGGTGCCGGACCTTCTAACAGCTGTATTAATGTCTTCTAAACATGCCTTATTTTGTTAAAACGCCAGTGTGTTCATGTCAATTTTGTCAAAAACCAACAAAACAGTATTAAAAACCTTAGTCGTTGATAAGCGAATTTCGAAATAATTAATTAAAAAAAAAAGAATGCCCTTGTTTTATGAAAAGTAGTGCAAAATTGTTTCCTTCGTATTTTCACAGACACGGCCAAATCTATCTTTCTGTCTCAATTAGCTTCTGTGCAATGGATACTCAAGTTCATTGAGATAGCAATATGAATTCGGACGTTTCCGTGAAAAGCCGAAGGAAAATTTACACTAGGTACATGTCGTCGGCTGACAAGAAAAACTCACTATAAAAACTCACTACTCTTAGCAACCTCTTATGTCAGTATTGAATCAGAACTTTATTTCGAGTAGGTATTTGTTACTTGCGTTTTGATTGTCAACCGACGATGTGTACATATTAAGGTGCATTCAGACCAAACGACCATTCGCTATTCTATCCCCCACTCTACGAAATCAACCAATCACGTTTTGTGTAACGATCGAATTTCGTAGAGTAGGGGGTTAGAATAGCGAATGCTCATTTGGTCTGAATGCACCTTTAGGTCCGAATAATATTTTGAAATGAGTGTGTCGAAGTCGTGAAAGTGCCAACCCTACAGCCTAAATGAATTCGCTCTATAGATAACTGTTTGAAGATAACGTGCAGTGTCCAGTGATTTCAGTGTCGGCGCCGGTCCTACCCGTACATATTATAATCACGTTCGAAGTTCGAAACGATTTTCTATACGTAATGTTTTCTGTACGTTGCCGAAATGTACAGTTTTTTTTTATACGTTCGTTAAACATAATAATTTATTTTTTCTTTACCGAAACAGTTTTCATAATGTTGCCGCTCGTGTGTTCATGTGAATGTTGTTGTATTGTTGAAACAAGTGTTTAACATGAGTGGGTTAAATTATTAATCATAAATAAAAGTGTACTTTTATTGAATAATAGTATTGACGTCAGTTTTATTTCTGGCTATTTAAGCAATGAGGGTTTTCTATAATTTTTCTGCCACCAGGGCGGCGCTTCGTACGCACCTGGTCTCGACAGCTGTCAGATTCATACTATTCATAGGCACCTGGGCCTAAAATATGGAAATTCTATTTTATTTGGAAGAGAATTGATTTTGTAATGGATTACGACTAATACATGGTCGTCGAACTGAAGATTGAACTCTAAAACAGGCGCTCAAAGTCACTGGTATTCAAAATAATTACTCTAACTTTGTTAATTTCATGAGAATTGACTTGGAACTATTTTATTTATTTATTTTAGGTAACAATATGACTAAAGTAATGGTTTTCAGAATAAATAAACCTATAAATATGTTGAAAATTAAATGCGCGTATTTATTTTGACAGTTCGCTATACGGTCGGCTCAGTGCTGCCATCTCACCTCCCCATAGCGGCAGAAAAAGTATCAAAAACCCTCATTGTAACTACAATGTAGGTACAGCTTAAGCACAACAGTGTTCTAGTGCTTTAATAAATGAATAGTCGTAAAATATGAAGAGGGCACCAAAACGGTCGTTGTTCCCTCTCGAGACGAGAGTATAAAACTGTTTTAAAATAGGAGTTTAAAAGGCGGTAATCCTAAAATATCTATTGAGTAGACGGGAGCAAAAGCAATATTCTCTTTAATTCATCCAAAGAACAATACACCCTGTATCTACCATCTATATAAAACTGCTCTTTAACTGAATTCTTATATTATAATGTAGACAAAATGGTATCAATTATAATGTCTTCCATCTAAGAAGATATCAAGTAATTATTAAAACATACAAAATACAAAAGTACCTATGCCAAAAATTACTTATTTAAGACTATAAATCGTGTTATAAATAATGTCTATCGCTATGACTAAATCAGGAATAGATGACACAGTTTACATACGGTATCTATAGATTGTTTTTTGTTAAGTAAAGATAATCTAATCAAGACAATAATTAAATACGATGTTAGTTTTGGTTTTGGTATCAGTATCAGTCAAATAAAAAAAAAAGTGTGTTGAAGAAGTTTAGTCTTGCATCACTCTATTAAAAAACCGCATCAAAATTGGTTACGTAGTTTTAAAGATACATAGGGACATTATATTAGGAACATACAGCGGGAAGCAACTTTGTTTTATACTACATTATGTAGTGATGTTATTTGAAGGCACTAGATTATTGAATCTGATACTATCTTCGATTAAACCGAAACTGTCACTATACTACCTACTTACCATAGGCTTACCTACACTAAAACTTGTTCACGAAATAAAGTAGACATTGCTGTATTGTATAATTCATTTTTTTATGAGACCATACTTTTGTATGGATGGTGTGATATTACAAAGAAGGGCTTTTTGCCTGTCTTTTCGGACGCTGTGGTTGATATTTATATCAATTTCTCCATAATTATGGACTTTTATTACAACTTTTGAATTTTAGTAGTGTTTGTTCTTATTTTGCCATTTAGTTTCCAACCGTCGACAATTTTTATGAACTTTTTCAAGTGTAACATTGTTGAAATCGTCTCGAAAGAACGCACTTTTGCATTAAGCATTATCTGAAGTTATTTTAATTTTGATGACTTTCAAGCGAATGCTTTTCGATATTGGATTGTTAAACATAAAACAGAAGAATCAATTTACAGTCCCGTGGCTGTTAGAACTACTTGGGACTATTGTGTAACAGTGGAGACTGATTTTACAATGGCTATTTTATTTCGTGAACAAGCTTTAGTCAAGCAGGATCCAAAAATATTTTTGCAAGGAAATGGAGAAAAAAAATAGTAATCGAAACGGCCTTATTTAAAACGAAATTACGTGAGTAGGTAAGTGAATCATGTCGACGACGGGTGTTGTTCTAATGACATAGTATGTGTCAGTCAGTGTCCAGAAATATTCTGATATAAGTATGATTCGCTTGATACCGTTTTACTATATCTCCGCTATACTTACTTAACCTCGTATTTTAACCAGGGATCGCATATAGCCTTACCCCCTTAGATTATTCATAATTTCATAAACGTTTGCTAACAAGCCGCTAATAATTGTTTGTCCCTTTCGATCTCAACAATGTGTCCATAAGAGCAAAAGGGACAAACAATAATTAGCGGTTTATTAAGTTAGCAAACGTTTATGAATAAGGGGGTAATATTTTTAAATGTTTTATACTGTTTATGTAGTACCTGCCTACTCAATATTTTATGTAATTAACTAATTAACAACACCGTAATTTTAAATTACTCCATTAACAAAGAATTTATACGCCGAAGATTGAAAAAGAAAGAAAAAAGAACCGTTGTTTTGTATGGAGAAATTACCGGTATCTGATCCCATCAGTTTGGGACACTCACTAGATGGAAAAAGACCCGTATTCAGAGTGAAGGAAAGGCGACATTTCCATGAATTGATGGCTTTAGATACGAGGTTGACGAATTATAGCGACGATATTCACTTTTCACGACTTTGACTTCTATGTTTCCGATTGGGGGTAAGATAGCCGATATAATTTACTGGCATAGATTGAGGCAATCCATCTTACTCCTCAGGGTAGCCAGCGCATAGGCGATTTTTTGATCTAGTGTTCATGGGCCTCAGAACCTGCTTTCCATCAGGTAGGCTGAGAGCTCAGTTGTCTACCTTTGTCAATAAAAAAAAAGATATGTTTTCCATGGTTAACTATTTTGCATAACTAACCACAATCTTATCTATTTTATTTTACTTATAATATTTAATATGTTGTTTATCAATACATATTTGTTCATACAGCTGTATGTATTACAAAGTTACTAGTAAATAGTGTGTACACGATCCTTGAAAACGAGCAATTCAAACCATTTGAACAATTCACTTCAATTAAAACACCAGTTGCGGCTTTTGTTGCTATGTTCTGATAATATATTTGTTGTGATCGCATTAACTTTTTTACACATTTAAATTAAGAATGATTTATTTGGCGTAATATACATATACATTACAATACCAATAGTACAGCAGAGCAATATAATATAGTAATAAAACCGTTTAAAAATAGTATGGATTGGACGTAAAACCGAAAAGGATGCTTCTCAGCATATGTCGTGTCAAATGTCACGATGTTTGATTTCAGGGCACGCGAGCAAAAAGAAATATAACTAATAGAAGAATAGGATATAATTTTATCCTGCGGATGATAGCGAACAAGTTTACTGTCCTCTAATAAGAAAAAAATATAGTAAAAACAGAATCTGTCTAATGACATTATATTTATTAATAGAATTAATTTAGGATCATTATAATTCGACAATTATAATTATCCTTATACACTCGGCGTCAAAAAAATCGCACCTTTTTAAATTCTCCTTTCGAGGGATTATAAACCCTATATTGTGTATGACAAGGTAAGACTGTGGGGTCTCATTTTAAAGGTGATAAAACCCTCCATCAGAAAATTTAAATTTACGATCAACCTCAGTACGAAAAAAAAGAAAATTTGCCAGGAAAAAGGAAAACCATTTACTTACACGAAAATTACAACATTTTAAAGCATAACAATAACAAAAAATAAAGCTTAAAACTAAACTTAAAACCTAGTGTTGCCTCCTCTGGCCCTCCGAAGATCTGCCAAGCGGTCACTCATGGACCTGATGAGTGTGACGATGCTCTCATGAGGGATGTTGTTCCACTCCTCGATGACGGCATCATGAAGCTCATCGAGAGTGACAGGAGCAGGATCACGCGACCGTACCCGCCTTTTCAGCTGATCCCGAAGGTGTTCGATGGGATTTAAGTCAGGACTCCTTGCTGGCCACTCCATAACGGTGATACCAGCAGCATGCAGGTAGTCCTTAACAATTTGCGCTGTATGGCTGCGGGCGTTGTCGTGCATGAACTGGAAGCCACGTCCAACAACATCAGCATAAGGGACCACATGTTGATCCAGGATCTTTGCTACGTAACGCTGAGCAGTCAGGGATCCCTGGCCACGGCCACCACCAGTCCGGGAAACGCAGAGAAGTTCGGTCTTCCCGTCGACGGAAATGCCGCCCCAGAACATGCAGGATCCACCTCCGTAGCCGACGGTTTCTACGGTGCAGGCTTCTGTGTACCGCTCCCCAGGTCTTCTGTATACCCTCCTGCGCCTATCGTTGGTGTAAAGGCACACCTTCGTCTCGTCAGAAAAGAGGACCTTCCTCCATTGGGCGAACGTCCAATTCTCGTGTGAAGTGCTAAATCCTCTTCTGGCAGTCCGGTGCTGTGCAGTCAGTTAGGGGCCCGTAGCGGCTCGGTGGGGCAACAAATTCCTCTCTCGTAGTCGTCTTCTAATCGTCGAGATGCTCACCGACGTACTGCGAGCTGCTTGAAGCTGTTGCTGGAGCTCAACAGCGTTGGAAAAACGATTTTTCAAAGAGGTCGTCACGATGTACCGGTCGTCTTGAACGGAAGTACAGCGTCTTCTCCCGGAACCATATCTCCTGATGTAGCCGCCAGTCTCCTCGAAACGCTGGAACACTCGTCACACTCGAAAACGACTGATGTTCAGACGCCGAGCAACTTCTGCCTGTCGTAGTCCAGATACTCCAGATTGAAGAAGTGCAATCACTTGAGCCCCTTTTTCCGGTGTGGTGTCCATTTTCCGAAGGTTTTTTCTTGCTGTAGCTGTTTAGGTGTGTCCTCAGTGACGCCTGGATACCGAATGACCCATAACTGACCATTACCCCCTTTTTTATACCCATCCTTGGGACCGCAATTATTGACCTGTTAAATACGTGCTACGGAACTTTTGATTTCAAACGCAAATTTTCCGGAGATCATTATTTTAACGATAACAAACAATACTCCATTTTAAAGGTCATTAATTGCGCTTTCAAATGATAATAATATTGTTAGGGTGTAACTAATAATATATGAGCTATATTCGTTCAAAACAAAATTTCCGAGATGTGCGATTTTTTTGACGCCGAGTGTATTTATGTTGTCTGTTCATGAATAAATAACCTAATAAAACAATAACAGTTCTACGTAATCATGGGGGCCATTCCATATGAAATCATCAAATGAGGTGCGCTGCATGCTTTCCGATTTGTATGGAAAAAATCATGGATGATAATATAGGTATGCTTTACATAAAACCGTAGTTGTTTAATTTTTAAACAGCCTAACAGCCAGATAACATAGGTCTGAAGTTTAAAAATAAGCGATTTTTGAGGTCGATGAAAATTGCTTTAACTTTTTTTTAATGTGTGAAACTTAATTTTATTATATGTTAATTTACTATTTAATATGTGTACTTGTACATGTATGTATTACAGTATGTATATTTTTATTACTTATTGTATGAAAAACTTCTAAAACTTCATGTTATTTTGCTAATGTTCAGTGATGTTCAGTAGCTTTTATTGGATTGCTCGCTTGGTCTAGACAGGTATTTTTTTTTTAATTAACAAGCTCAAACAGTCTTTAAATGAAAACTTTAACAATATTTTTGAATTGAGTTCTTCGAACTTAAAAAAACAGTAAATTACAAAACCATTTTTGTAGAATTTGCTTTTTATGACGTTAAAAAAAACCATGTTTGGCAAAGTTTAAAGATCTGAAAAGTACACAGAAGAGAAGAACTTACTTTGCTCTTTGTGAATCATCTTTATTTATATTGTGTTATTGATTTTTGAAAGAGATATGATTTTTTGAAATCTACAAGTTAGCAAGAAGTTTCAAAGTAGTTGTTTAAGTAAATATTTTTTTTTTATCACGGACAACATTTATAAACGCAATAAACAACAAAATGATGATTGTTGATACCCTCGTTTACTATGTACAGTCAACCAAAAAAGTGGTACACCACTTTCTTGATAGTAAGCATGAAAATGCTAGTGGCACATCTTATAATACGTCTGAAACAGGGTACTTATAGGTTTTATTACACATGCCTACTGTCTTTAGATAAGAGTAATGATGTTGATTCCATAATGCGGTAACAATAGAAAATACCAGGTCGTTTCATAATTTTGTGCCAGTTTCAAACGGCACCTTACGAGCCGGAAGATATTCCTACTCCAAAAATGTTAATGTCGTAAAGGTAGTCAGGTAATAATACTTTACACACACACACGCACATATATACATTACATATTTGTGACAAGCTTTTTTGCTGACTTTTGCATTAATATGAACATGAATTCGTAAATCGTGCATTAACACAAGGGTCATACACACTGACATACTTAATTACGTACATCGCAGCTTAAATAAAGGTTCTTGTTGTTGTTAATGAGTAATAAAATATAGTTATGAATAATTTAATGTGTTTTATTTAAAATAGTGAAGTCATAGAGCGCCGGAAAATAGTCGTAAAAAGTTCCGAAAAATGGACATTAAAAAAAATCATAATTCTCACAGAAATCGAAAACACAAACCAAATTAAACGGATTCCTATAGAATAGAGTTGGTACTATCTTTTGTATAACTTTTTGGATTTTTTTTATATTGCCAAACATGATGAAATTTGAAGTCAAAGTTGAGCAATTTCGTAAAACGGCCAACTTTACCATTCCTTTTTTCAGCTAAATGAATTGTTTGTGATCAAACCCTCAGTTATTTTATGAGAGCAATACTTGTACTATACAGTAAAAAAATATTAATTCCCTAAGCCCAGTAGACATGCTGCAAAATCCAATAGAAAATGGGCGGAATTTGAAAATATTCACAAAACTTTCAACATTTATGATGGAATAAGTAAAATAGCTTGATGCATATTGATAATAACATTTTAAAGTACGTTTACTAGAGAATCAGAAAAAATATATAAAAAATGTATATTAGTTACCGAAACAAATTAACATCGCTTCTCGTGGAACCTCAAAAACAGGTAAATTGAAACTTAAAGCGGGCCCCATCTGGATGAGCAGCAAGTAAAAAAAAAAGTATTGACGGTGTACGTACAACTTACTTAAGACTATCATCCTTGATTTTTTTCAAACTGTTTAAAAATCAGTCAGCGCGGAATTAAATCAGAATCTGATGATTTCATATGGAATGGCCCATGGGCATATTTAACCCCATAGTTAAAGTTGATCGAAATCCTGAAAGAAAATTATTTTATTATTAGTTAAATATTACGTTTATGATTCTACATTTTATTAGCTTTAATTTACTATCTACATACCTACTTATTGTTTGTCGCCTTTATTTACAAATAAGACGTTTTGATATTTATCTGGCACTTGAAAATTGATGATTTAATGGATTTTACAACATTTTATCGTAACTTACTTAAGAGTGCTCGATTCGTATCTTGGGCACTTGACTTGCTACAGACCGACTCGTATCGCAAGATTCGCAAGGACATTAGATTATTACCAAAATGTATTTTTAACAAGGAAATACAAAGACTATACTTGCCGCAAAACTATTTGGCGACTGAGGGCATACTGCTATCTCTCTCACTCTGACCTGGAAGTAACAAGTGTAACGTAGATAGCAAGACGCCTTCAGTCGCCAGATTGCTTTGCGGCAGGTATAAACCAAACCGTACAAGCGTTACGTAAATCCTTCTCTAGCATGGTTTTCCTACCATGAAGCGAAAATTGTCTAAGTTGAAATACTCATTAATCGTATTCGGTAAATTGGTAGGTAATGGTGGATAAATAAATAAAACGTTAAAATCAGTAGGTACGCAAATGATCACTTAGGGACATCTGGTGAAAATTATCTTCCCAACTTCTTCGGAAAAACTGAGAAATCTAGTCGCAACAACGAACAATGCACCTACCGATTTTTCATTTACACAGTATTCACAAATTTCAAAGATTCGCTTCAAATCAATTCCGTTTGACGTTAAGTATGTAACTTTTTGTTTCACACATTTTCCTCTAACATTGGTATTATTGGTAAGATTACTCGATAAGGACATAATAATTATTAGCTTATTTATCGGATATCCCGAAAAAACACGTCGTAATCGTCGTTTTTTCCTTACCATATAATATTTAGCGCTCATTATTAAAACAAAAACGAATTAATGTCCTTATTTATACTTAGTGTTTCCGTTTCAAAAATACAGTTATTTGCTCAATAATAATCATAATCAACCACTGCAGTGCTGCCGGCAGGCGTGTAGTGTTAAATAAACATCCGAAAATGATTCAATAAATTATTGACATATTTTTATCACTGACATTCTGTACATTCATTAATTACGCACAACTGTTCATGACGGCGGCATTATTTAATTTATGGAGCCCTGAAAGTTACAATCGCGACAACGCTCATTGCGTGAACACACTCGCGTTTAAACTCCGTTCGAAAATTAAAAAAAATAATTCAGCCAGCATCTGAACTTTTTTTTACGAACGGCTCTCGCCGGGGAAATAATGTTACTGGCCAGTAATTTTTGAACGCAGTTGCAATGTATATGACACCTGCGCAGGCTGAAGGACGGGTGATGGGTCGCCGATTTGTGCTAACACTGGTGATTGGGATCTCGGCCGGATTTAGTTTCGCGTACATACTCTTAACATCTACCGGATCCTCGCCTTACAGGTAACTAAACTAAACATTCTTGGCATGTTGTCTGTGTTGCATGTGCATTTTATCTTTTGTAATTTTAACCTTTTGATTTTTTAACCTCCTTTCTCTTGGAAAACTTAATTTTAGCTTTATCCTTTTTTACACTTTTTTATTTTAGTTACCAGAGACTTTTCTTGCGTTAGCATTACGGTCCGTATAGAAAAAAAAACGTGACATTTGTTATTTCAACTGATTTTTAATAATTTATCAGTTATTTCTTATATGTCAGAGACTTTACTACAGACGTCAGTTACTTATTAGACTTTAATAAAAAACTTTCAAGCTGAAAATGATTAAAAGGTTAAAAATAAAAATATCCCTAATACTTGTCTGTGCTATGCTTGGTTGCCAAATTTAGACAAAAATATACCGCTTGTATAATGCCCGGTTCACATTATTCCAGTTCAGTAATCCAGCGGTCTAATCCAGTCCAGTGCTGGACTGGAGGCATATCGTTTACATTGCTCCATTATTTTAAGAGTAGCTGGATTGGAAACACATTTGTGACAATGATCTAGCACTGGTTTGGAACTGGATTGGCTGTCTACATTATTCTAGTGCCGCTGAATTGAAGCTGGAATGAAAAGTTGACGGTCTTTCCAGCCACTGGACTGGAATGCTATTGGAATAATGTGAACCGGGCATGATATGTAAACATTAAAAAAAGTCTGTTCTTGCCATAGAGTAGAACGAAATGCTTCGATATTTGAAACTCACTTTTGTAATGTTGAGCTTTTTTTTTAAATTTACTTTTAAAGTCCTTTGTAAAACATACATATCGGACAATGTTGAGCCTGAATATCTGAAAAACTATTTTAGGTATATTTATATTATGTATCTCTCCTTTTCAGTTAAGATAAATAAATATTCATAAGGCTATCCAATTGTTCTCCTATCAAGCAATCAACCTCATTTATTTACAAAGTAGGGTAAACTTGCCTTAATCGTACTCCTGCCTAAATCGTACCCCATCAATATCTTGTGAATTGAAATTGCTGAAGCGGCGCAAGTTTTATAAAACTGAACAACTTGGTCGGTGTGTAACATCATTCGAGAAACAACCCCACAGTGGCACTCCATCGAAAATTATTCAATAAGTTATTAATTTCGCTGTTTTCGAGTAATAGTTAAGGTCGATTCTTAAGGCTTTCAATTTTGATCGCAATTAGCTATGTAAATTATAAGTATTATGCTTAATTCTTTACTTATTTACGCTATTAATTACGAGCAATATTATCGTCAGTTTAACAAATTTTTTTTTTATGCGGCAACTTTTAAATCTTAGTTATCTTATGCCTAAATCGTACTCATCACTTTGTTCTATTTCGTACCGGTACGTTTTAGCAATAATCGTTTATTTGACTGTATAAGATGAACATAACCAATGGATAATACAATACTTAGTCATGTAAAGTTATAGAAATAACTCTCTGTGTATATTAACAAAGGAAATTTCAAAAAAAATAAGAAATTTGGTCAGGCTCATGTTGTAGGGAGGAAACAAAATAATAGACAATAATTTGTGTTGGTACCTACGCAATGAAGTCTGGATCCACTGACATTGTGCTGGAGTCGAGAAATATTCTCGTAATATTATTTTTGACAATGCCATGAAATTATGCAGTCCGACAAACAATTATGAATTGAAAAAAAAAACGCTAAAATGTTAGTTTTAAATCTGAAATAAGCAAGCAAGAAAGTCAACAATATAATAAGATTAGTGGCTAAATAAATATTACTAATATCCCTGAATATCATTGGCTATAATAATGAGACTATAAATAATTATATAATCTTAATTTTCATACTAAGTTACACCGGTACGAAATAGGGATACAGAGGTACGATTTTGGAATACATAGTCTTAAATCGTACTTTTTCCACTTTTTTTAAATTGCGTTTATCTCAGAATATATTGAAGTTCAAAATTAATTTGTTATTTTAGTCGATTAGTAAATAAATAAAGATTCTTTTGATATCATAAACATATTAATTTCTTATTTATATATCCTGATATTTAGCACTTTCTCTTAAGGGGTACGAATTAGGCAAGTTTCCCCTAGGTACAGTAAAGTAGAAGTACTAACCTAACCTAACTAACCTTAGATCTAAAACAGGCCCTTTGTGAATTGTATATTAATATGTAGATATAGTAGTAGCCAACAGATATATAGAAGAGGCTAAGGTGTTTATAAATACGATTTTCGAAGTTCACGGTAGTAGGCCTGCGGTCCTACCTCGAAAATCGAAATTCGTAAATTTCGTGAATTGGTCTCTCTCACTCTAATGACGCCTTCGTTTGAGTGACAGAGAAAAATGCTCGAAATTGACGAATTTCGATTTTCGCGGAGTAGGCCTGATACGTTGTGCCAGTTATTCGTTCAACAAACCCAAATGAATGTACTTACACTTTTTTTATTCCATCTATTTCTAACGTATCAGGGGTTATTTACCATGTAACTGATTCGTTGCGTGTTCCATTTTCAAAAACTTTGATCTATGACGGCGAACAATTTTTTCATGATACGCCAAGCGTGCCTTACGCCACAGAAAATTGATGATTTAATGGATTTTACATCATTTTATCGTAACTTACTTAAGAGTGCTCGATTCGTATCTTGGGCACTCGACTTGCTATAGAACAGACCGACTCGTATCGCAAGGTTCACAAGGACATTAAATTATTACCAAAAAATATTTTAATAAGGAACTACAAAGACTAAACCAAACCGTACAAGCGTTAGGTACGTAAATCCTTCTCTAGCATGGTTTTCCTTACCATATAATATTTAGCGCTCATTATTAAACTAAAACTAATTAATGTCCTTATTTATACTTAGTGTTTGCGTTTAAAAAATATAGTTATTTGCTCAAGCTTTGATCTATGGCGGCGAACAATTTTTTCATGATACGCCAAGCGTGCCTTACGCCATAGAATATGTTGACACGCCTATCGTGTCATACGCCATTCTTTAAAAACATTCATGACACGCCTGGCGTGTCATCCGCCCCGAAACGGTTAACCAATTAGGGTTAAAAGTTAAAACATTGCCATTTGCATCATATTTTACTGTAAGAACCAGGTTATGCGTTTTACGATGCCGTTAATTTGCTTCTTTAGATTTGCACGTGACTAAATAATGTAGGATTTAGAGAGATAAGATGTATGAATACACATTTTACCAGGTATTATGTTAAGTTTGCTGAATAGTCAATTAGTCACCTTTAAAGTTACTTCCAATAAATCGTTTCATATATAATTACAAATTGTTATACCCGAATATCGTTTTTACTAGAATTATACAATTACTCATGATAGAGTAAATACCTACGGTTTGAAGTCAAATTTATTGTAAGTGATTAATTCGTCATTTTAAGTAGGTACTTTTACAATTGGTCGGTACGGTACGGTCAGGTCAACATTTTTTTTAAGTTTGATCCTTTAGCCTCAATAGTACAGTCAGTGTCACTTTAACTGCAAGGTAATTGACACTCCTAGCAGATATGACAATAAATATTGAATGTTATTTCTTCGAACGGTTTAGAAGAAGACACAGAACACGTCAGAAGTCTGGCCACATTTTTGTAGAATCGACAGACTATGTTGGTGCTATTCATAATTGTAGTTGCAGAGCCCACGTATCTCTAGTATCTCTACCATGACAGCAAAAAATATGCCATACTAAAGCTTGTTCACGAAATAAAGTAGCCATTGCTGTATAATTCTTTTTTCCCCTCACTAGCTCGTAAAGTGCTCGTTTATTCTTTAATACGAACGTGTAAAAACGCATATTATTCACTTGTGTGGCAAAGTAAGTACCTTGGTTTTGGAATAACAAAACGTAAAATGCTCATGGAAATTGTTCCATATTAATGATAATTTGTTTGAGAATTTAGTGTAAAATACAAACCTTTATATAATATGATGATTTTAACATATAAATCCTAAAATTCCATAGGTAACAATTGTTTTAGTGAATGATGATAAGATGACTAGATGCAATCGCAAAACGCAGAAAATGTCAACGTCAACATTGTCAAAGAATATTATAGGTTATAATCTTTATTTACCGACTCGAACACGCATAAAAATAGTAAACTAAACAACTTTCAGGGTGTTCTGTTATAATTTTGTAAAAATAATGAATGAGAATGATTTAATAATGCATTGGCGTTGGTGTGCAACTACAGAAATGTGTTAAAATCGTGCTGCGTTTACTTTTTCGTGGTAAGTTTACTGCGACAAAATCTTGCATAAAATACATGATGCATTTGGAAAATTATTATCACTAACCCGATGATGATTGTAATGTGAACAAATAATTACCTTTTTTGAGTTTCCTCGCTATAGTGAGGGGAAAAGTTTTGTGTTACACACGGGTGCAAATGTATTTTACTTCTCGTATGTTAAAACACTCGCTGCGCTCAGGATTCTATTTTAGAACCACTCGCTTCGCTCGTGGTTCAACTATAGAATTCTTTCGCTTGCTCGTGTTTCAATTTCATACTCGCGGGTAAAATACAACTTTGCACCCTTGTATAACAAATAACTATTTTTTGTTTGAGGCCATACCTTAGTATGGGTGTTATTACAAAGAAGGGCTCTTTGCCTATCTTCTCGGACGCTGTGGTTGATATTTATGTCTATTTCTGCATAAATATGGACTTTTATTTAAACTTCTGGATTTAAGTAGTGTTTCTTATTATTTTACCATTTAGGGTAGGTAATTTAGTTTCCCAATGGGTCTTAACTAAATTACAATAACGATACTATAACAAGCTGTGAATCTCGTGTCTACAATTTTTATTAATTATTTCAAGACTAGCATTGTTGAAATCATCTCGGAAGTTCGTACTTTTTTGGGCGTGAACTTTTGCATTAAGCATTATCTGAAGTTATTTTGATTTTGACGACTTTTCAGCGAATGCTTTTGGATATTGGATTGTTAAACGTAAAATAGAAGAATAAATTTACAATCCCATGGCTGTTAGAACTACATGGGACTGTTGCGTAACAGTAGAGACTGATTTTACGATGGCTACTTTATTTCGTGAACAAGCCTTACTATCTAGCCATTTTTACAAAGATTTGGTAAAATTAATGAGCGTTCTGAAAAGCTCGAAGAAATACCCTAAAGCTTGGCTATTAAGGTAGGAAATTAGGGCCTCCTCTAACTGACGCAGATTACCCGGAATGGACGCTCGTCTGAAAAAGAATTGAATGAACGGCGCTAGCTGGTGCGAGCGCGTGCGACGGATTTATATTGCACGTGGCGTGCGTTCGTGCCAGCTATTGGATGCCCTAAGGAACTCCCCAGATCAATCGATGCAAAAGACATCGATCGGCATAGGATACTTCGATCTTACATACCTACCGTTGAAATAAAGCTTTGTTGACGGATTTCGCGTCGATAGATCTAGGGAAATCCTAAGTGCCTTAACAATAGCGGTTCTGGCCTTTTGCGTTTTTAGTCATATGCGTCGGAAGGTTCGTGATGGTAGGTATATGATGGTACTGTACTTTTCTCAAGAGCAAATGTAATCATCACTAATTTAGGCCAAAGGCATTAATTAATAAACATACAAAAGTCATATCTAAAAAAATGCATTACCTAATATTGCACAATTTCACAGGTTTACCTAGACTTTGACCGTAATGAGTCGAGGAAAATTAGGTACCTATTAGCTCACACATATTTTACGACTACTTTCCGCTTAATCTAGCTGGATGTGTGAAATTGTGCAACACAAATCGGCAATAATTTCGTCGCTTGACAACCAATACTCACCAAGTAACAAAAACCTACTTGAAATAAAGCTTTTTCATCATACTTGCTGTCTAAGCGCGCCATTGCTTGCATGCGTAGCGAGAGTAATAGAAAAGTCAAATTCCCTAGGGAGCAATATAAATGTCAGTACATCATTTAATAATATTTTGTCTTAAAACTGTTTTATTGCTCAAAAGTGTGATGAAAAACATTGTATGCATCACGGTCGGTAAGCGGAATATTAACTCGAGTCATCAAAAGCCCTCCGCGTACGGCGTCGGGCTTCTAACACTCTCGTTAGTAATACCGTACTTACCTCCCTAGATGCACAATGTACTATTATCTCAGTACTGATTCAATAGCGACCTACGACGTTGCTAAGAGCAGTGACAGTTTTTATTGTGAGTTTCGGTTGACAGCCAAAGATTTATACTTGAAATATTAAAGCTACTAAGAAGCCACAGAACTATCTAGTCCTGTGTGTGTGGTACTATATGTGGGTTTTACTAACAGAAGGCCAACCGATAACATATAAAAACTTATCGAGCATTTGTCTCTGTCACCTCTATAGGTGCGGTTAAACTAAAAGAGCATTCGCTGTTCTAACATCCCACTCTACGAAATTCGATCGGTACACAAAACGTGATTGGTTGATTTCTTAGAGCGGGCGCTAGAACAGCGAATGCTCTTTTGGTTTAAACGCACCTTATGACGACTTCGTTGGAATGACAAAGACAGATGACAAGTTCGCGATAGACCTATTACATAATCCCTGTTGGGGGAGCCAACCCAATTTGCTTTCCTTACCAAGTTACCAAATATGCACCGCCATTGGAATTTTATTATTACCTAAGTATTTATCGTTCATGTGTACACAGCTTGTGTTGTGCATACACAATTATACATTCTGAGTACAGTACGTACAGTCAAGGGCAAAAATATGTATACACTTTTGCACCTTATTTTTACGGCATAAGATAAAATAGTGTATACATATTTATGCCCTTGACTGTACGGGGAGGGCTATCAGCTGTGACTATAACCAGAGGTAATGATGTAAATTCTGGTAAATGTAACCTAATTACTAATGCCCTTATTTATAAATCTTCTAACTTAGCGAGCCGCTAAGTATTATTTCTCCCTTTTGGTCTTATAGACATATTGATAAGACTGAAGAGACAACATACTTATCGGCCTACTAATTTAGGAGACGTTTATGAATAAGGGGGGGTAATGCGGTAGACATGGACGAATAGCCGTGTCTAGACACGGGTTGCCATGTAGAAAATATAAATAACTGATAATCCGAAACTACTGATGATATCCTGACATTGCCCTAAAATTCCTGACATGTCTTTGTTACCAAAAATGTATAGGAAACTGGTAACAAAAAAAAAACTTCCATACAAACTTACTGGGACATTTTAGGAAATGCTCAGCATCATTGACTCGACCAGGCTACCAATTTTTATCAATATCGGAGTCACGTGTGGTGACGGCAGTAAGAATACATTTGTCACCACCCCAACTCCTCCTGTGGGTGTCGTAAGAGTCGACTAAGGGATTGAAGTGTCACTGACTATTATTTGATAAAAAATTGATGATGGGCAGCAGCGTCATCATAGTGGACACATTACTGCGATCGCCAATCCGCTTGCCCAGCGTGGCGATTATGGGTATTTACCTCCTAATGCGTCTATACGCATAGTAAATAGGAGAGGCCTACGTCCAGCAGTGGACTACCATAGGCTGATGATGATGATGATGGTCGAAGTCACGATCCAAATGTACGAGTACAAACTTTTTGAGAATGGCTCACCAAGGAAGAACGATAGAGAGGCTAAAGGTGGATTTAGACCAAACGAGCGAAAGCTCAGTCTTTCCCCCACTCTTTGAAATCAACGACTTTCGACGAATCACGTTTTGTGTAACGAATTTCGTAGAGTGGGGGATAGAATGAGCATTCGCTCGTTTGGTCTAAATCCACCTTTAAACGATGAAATGATAGAATCACCCTCGATTCGAGAATGCCTTAACATCTTATAGAAGATTTATCATATGAGGAGTGTCTTTTCAAAAGGGCTTATTTCCAGTTTGAACTTTTTTTAGGAAATTGAAAAAAACATAAATCCACGGTTTCCGTTTCGTTATTCTTTCTGTGTTTTTGATGTACTTAAGTAAGTTGATATAAATATTATGGCACTACATATATTGCTTTATCAACTTAATTATTACGGTAATATACCATAAACTTTCAGAATGAAGCCATTATGATGCGAAACTTTTAGAATTTAGCCGTTTTGTTGCGGCCTTGTGAGCTTATGCAATAATACACAAGCTGTTTTTCAAGGAAATTTTAGAAACTATTTATACAAAAAGTACTTAATAATGTAATAAGTTTTTATGATAAAATATACACTTCTAAAAGCTCATATCATTTTCTTAGTATAAGGGAGAAATAGGCCCTTTTGACACAGACTTTGATATTTTAACATTTTGGAGGACAAGAAGAGGCTTATTAGAACTTTAAATTCGAAACATAATTGAAGAGTCCACGGAAAAAAACATGTCCAAAGCTTTAAAAAATCAGGGCAAATTCATACCTTATTCTGTTTAAGGTAAGGTGGTTTTTCCTTCTGTCGTTTGAATTGACTAGACAGTCATGTTCTTTCCGTGGACCGTGGACCCTTCATATAATTTATTTCTATTTATATTAAGTGGAAATAAATCCTTTTGAAAAGATACTCCTCATATGGGTCTCGGTTCTCGGTTTATCTCACTTTCAAAAATGTTGTTTATAAATGTTGCATATTTTGCATATTGGAGCTGATATTATAAATTTAAGTAGGTGTTACGTTTAAGTAGGTTAAGTAATGTACATAGTTCTAAACCATTACCTACATGCTTATTATGCTCATTAATAACATAATAAAATGTTTTAACTTGTCAATTGGTAACAGTTCTTACATAAGGAATAAGATTTAATTATGTACCATTTTATAACTGTCATATGAATCTCTTTTAACTTCAATCAAACCCGGGTAAATCCAGTCTGCCAATAGAGTGCATATTTGATTGCAATTGCCTAGTTCTTCTTTAAACTTCAAGTCTATTGACAGATTACCCGGGATTTACCCGGGTTTGCAGTTAAGCTACTAATATACAGATGTAGTGCAAAATCCTTTCTCTTCGGCTTTTCACGGAAACATCCGAATTCATATAGCTGTCACAATGAACTTCATTATATATTGCACTGAAGCTAAATGAGACAGGGAGATTAGCATTTTAAAATTATTATGTTACTTGCACAAGGTCTGGAATTGTAAATAAATTTCCTTGGCTGAAAATAGACCGACCGACCCTTATTACAGTGTATTTTTTTATATTGTTGCACATTTTAAAGCTATTTTACTGCAATTTTTATGTTTTCGCCAGGCGTTCTTTAGTAATTATATCATCACGTTGTAATAGCATTTTTTTATTAATTTTTACATATTATAATATTTAAATTTAGTACGCTAAGCTTGGCATATGGTTTTGTATAATTACTTCGCAGCAGTGTGCTTCAGTGGGTCTATAGCAAGAAACTTAAGGCTGAGTCACACCGGACGCGTGCGCGTGTACGTGGGGTGCGCGTCATTTACATATAAATGGCATATTAGTTTAGATGGCACACCGCTTGCGCCACGTGTACAACAGAGCCCGGAAAATCTATAACAAAACAAAAAACTGTCGCAATCCAACTAGGGCGACAAAACATTTGAATATTTATTTAATTAAACTTTTATTAATTTTTCCGGACTCTGGCCATGAACTATGATATGACATTTCCGACGCTAAAAAGCGAACCTGCACGTGCTGCACACGTATTCGGTTTGGCTCAGCCTTTAGCGCTTTGAATGCAAAAGCTATTTTTCATTACCATAGACGGCAATGCTTGTTTGTCATTTTCAATGTAATGTTGTATAGTCAAGGCAAAAAATATGCGCATATATATTGTGCAAAAAATATGTATACACGGCCTTATAGTTATAATAATACTTACATTCATCAATCTTTTACCTTGACTGTGTAAAGGTGGATTTAGACCAAACGAGTGAATGAGCGGGCCGTGTGGTGACGGCAGTAAGAATACATTTGTCACCACCCCAACTCCACCTGCGGGTGTCGCAAGAGTCGACTAAGGGATTGAAGTGTCACTGACCATTATTTGACAAAATATTGATAATGGGCAGCAGCGTCATCATAGATGACACATTACTGCGATCGCCAATCCGCTTGCCCAGCGTGGCGATTATGGGCATTTACCTCCTAATGCGTCTATACGCATAGTTAATAGGAGAGGCCTACGTTCAGCAGTGGACTATCATAGGCTGATAATGAAGCGACATTCTCGTGGAATGCCCCAAATGCACGCCACGCAAGCGGTATGCCATCTAATATGGCATTTACATACCAACGCTACAAAGCGCTCGGCACGTATACACGCGTACGTGCTGCTCACGCATTTATTTATTACTTAAACTTTATTGCACAAAAGGAGAACTTAATGACATGAGGCATTCTCTTCTCTATCAGTCAATGGCGTGGCGATTATGGGCATTTACCTCCTAATGCGTCTATACGCATAGTTAATAGGAGAGGCCTACGTCCAGCAGTGGACTATCATAGGCTGATGGATGAGCAAATGTTCATTCTATCCCCCACTCTACGAAATTTCGACGAATCACGTTTTGTGTAACGAAAGAATTTCGTAGAGTGGGGGATAGAATGAGCATTTGCTCATTTGGTCTAAATCCATCTTTAGACTCATACCTACTACTAATACGCTGGGTTTATTGTATTGCATTGGTTAAAGGTAAAAGATAGAATCAACTATTTTCTTGAATTTATTTTTGCGAATAGTATTTTATACCAAAAGCATAAAAAATATTAACAAAAAAATATTCCGTCTAATTGTTATCCCTGTCCTTTTTTTGAAGGAAGTTAAAAATATGTTTTAATAAAATAGTTGGTTCTGTCTCTAAATCGACGTAATATTAAGGATAAATATTAAACATATTTATTCTGCATACGTTGGTATCTATCCTGATAATTTTCTGTAGATATAAGGATTATTTGTTTACCTCTCTTGTTAATCAGTCGCATTGTCTTCACGGTTGTTATCTATCAAAAACATTAGAACCATCAAAATGATAACTAGTATGAAATGTGTTACAATCTGATTGATAACGTTACTTTGACATGGTTCCTGAGTGGCCTAGGGTTCTAATTGGTCGAGTGTACTTTGACTTGGTATAAGGGACATCCCTATCGAAAAAACTATTAATTTTAATGAATGATTTGCGGTATTAGGTATAATTAGGTACTTATAATCAGAGATCGGACAAATGTCCGTCATGGTTCGCAATAATATGGACATGGCTCCAAAGTTGATTGAATAATTAATCATTTATCATTTTCAGAAAATTACCTATTTGACACCGGTAACTATAAAAAAAATTGTAAGTAAATAGTCTCCTTAAAACTTCGAAATGAAATTAAAAGAAATTATTCGTTTAATTTTTCATTTAATCAACTTTGTAGTCATGTCCATATTATTGAGAGCAATGACGCACATTTATCGCATCTCTGCTTATAATAGAAGTGGAAAATAAGCCATTCTAATATCTGCTGATTTTTTTTTACCCATAATTGTAGCTAAATGTCTAACTTTATTATTCCGATTTTTTATAATCGCTATACTTTTTACAGTTTTTACTCATTACAAATTTACCAACATCTAGGTTGAATATGTTTTAACTTTTGAATAAGGCGTCATGTTCATCATAACCAGATGCTTCCATAAAATAATCAAAGGGTGCTATTTATTACGAGGTGTTTAGTGTTTGGTCAAATCCCATGGTCAGCATTCGTTTTCCTTGTTCTTCGTTTCGGATAACGGGTCGGGAGGGCGTTTTAAAGCTACAATAGAAATAACATTTACAGGCGAAACTATTTTAATCCTGTTAGTTAGCTAGGAGCCATTCGATAATCGCTTGTACGATCTATACTAAGTATACTAATACTATCCCACGGCTATGCCACATGTTGGGCAGTGCGTTAAATATAGTAGATGGAACATGAAAGAAGAGATTTATAAATCACTACTATAAAATACATAAAAGTGTTTGTATACTGCCAAATAACCTACTCTTAAGTTCTTTCCAATTTATTAAATAGATTTTTTTTAGAATAAACTTAATTAATAAAATGGAATTTATTTTCTGCACAAAAAATATGGCAATCTTTATTTTATTAATAATTTCTTCGTGTATTATGTCGTAAATAATTTATTTGAACTACAGGTACCCAACCAACCTACCATGCTCTCAGTAATTTACCTACATCGGTATGACATGTTAGGAACAAATTGGTTCCACCCAGCCCCAACTATAATAGGGATGATGACTGTATTTAAAATAAATGATTTAACCTTATGCACGACATAATAGACGAAGAAATTATAATTAAGATGTAGATTGTAGTAATTTTTGTACAGAACTTCTATTTAATAAATTGAAAAGAACTTAAAAGAGTAGGTCATTTGGCACTACTCAAATGTGACGACACTTAGTATTTCATATAAAATTCCATAGTGGTGATCGTTTTGACAGTTCGAAAAAAGATGCCGATTTGACTTGCCAACCATCATGCCTTGGCCTGTTATCGCGAATCGAAGTTCCCCGGATTTTTCACTCTGTTTTACCAGTTTCACTCGTTCAGCAGAGACTTCGAGAAGCATCCAATAATGGAGGTGCAAACACACAAGTTCGACGAGCCAGCCCACCGGGACGAGGATCGGACGGAGGCGGATGAATTGGCCAAGAAGGTTCGGGTGCTGTGCTGGGTCCTCACGCAGCCGAGCAACCATGAGAAGAAGGCACGGCACGTGAAGGCTACGTGGGGGAAGCGATGCAATAAGCTCATTTTTATGAGCTCTGAGGATGGTTAGTAATTCTTACAATATTGTCAAAAAGGTTTGTGTTGGATCCTGATGCAGCCGAGCAACCATGAGAAGAAGGCACGGCACGTGAAGGCTATGTGGGGGAAGAGATGCATTAAGCTCATTTTTATGAGCTCTGAGGATGGTTAGTACTTCTCACAATATTGTCAAAAAGGTTTGTATTGGATCCTGATACAGCCAAGCAACCATGAGAAGAAGGTACGGCGTGTGAAGGCTATGTGGGGGAAGAGGTGCAATAAGCTCATTTTTATGAGCTCAGAGGATGGTTAGTAATTCTTGCAATATTGTCAAAAAGGTCTGTTGTATGGTGACGCTACGCAACAACCATGAGAAGAAAGCGCGGCATGTGAAGGTGATATTGGGGAAGACATGCAATAAGCTCATTTTTATGAGCTCTGAGGATGGTTAGTACTTCTTACTTGTCAAAAAGGTTTGTATTGGATCCTGGTGGAGCCAAGAAACCATGAGAAGAAGGCACGGCACGTGAAGGCTACGTGGGGAAAGCGGTGTAATAAGCTCATTTTTATGAGCTCTGAGGATGGTCAGTATTACTCACAATATTGTCAGAAAGGTTTGTGTTGGATCCTGATGCGATCAAGCAACCATGAGAAGAAGGCACGGCATGTGAAGGCTACATGGGGAAGAGATGCAATAAGCTCATTTTTATGAGCTCTGAGGATGGTTAGTAATTCTTACAATATTGTGAAAAAGGTCTGTTGTACGGTGACGCTACGCAACAACCATGAGAAAAAAGTGCGGCATGTGAAGGTGACGTTGGGGAAGACTTGCAATAAGCCCATTTTTATGAGCTCTGAGGATGGTTAGTATTACTCACAATATTGTCAGAAAGGTTTGTGTTGGATCCTGATGCGGTCAAGCAACCATGAGAAGAAGGCACGGCATGTGAAGGCGACATGGGGGAAGAGATGCAATAAGCTCATTTTTATGAGCTCTGAGGATGGTTAGTAATTCTTACAATATTGTCAAAAAGGTTTGTGTTGGATCCTGATGCGGCCGAGCAACCATGGGAAGTAGGCACGGCATGTGAAGCCTACGTGGGGGAAGCGATGCAATAAGCTCATTTTTATGAACTCAGATGATGGTTAGTAATTCTCACAATATTGTCAAAAAGGTTTGTGTTGGATCTTGATGCGGTCAAGCAACCATGAGAAGAAGGCACGGCATGTGAAGGCTACATGGGGGAAGAGATGCAATAAGCTCATTTTTATGAGCTCTGCTGAAGGTCGGTAATTTTCATAAAATTTTCGGAGAAATTTCCAAAAAGGTCGTGCTTGAAGGCGATAAATTCAAATTTTCCATTAGCGATCTACGATACGCACCTACATTTTTAAACTTGCTTCTACTGCCAAGGATTGTAGGACAGAGTATAGGTACCATATCGTTTGTACAGTCGAAGAATTTAATTTCCTACCCATTTCGTACCTTGTCACAGTGACAATCAATATTAAAGCTGCTAGGACTGTCATATTATAGCTACTATGACAAGGTACGAAATGGGTAGGTTATTCAATTCCTCGACCGTATGACTAACGTTCATAAATCAATTGACGCGATCGTGATTTTTTTTGATTAAGGCCTTAATTATATTTATGTAAAATTTTTGTGCAATCAACCCAAAACATTTTTTTTTATAATTTCAGATGATACTCTCCCGGCGGTGAAATTGCCGGTACAAGAAGGACGGGACTATCTCTGGGCCAAAACGAAAGAGGCTTTCAGATACGTGTACGAACATCATAGGAGAGACGCCGATTGGTTTATGAAGGCTGATGACGATACGTGAGTTTTGTCTTGCTTGGTCTTACCTCATCTCCTTTTACTTGTTTTTGGACTGCCAGATACAAAAGATATTTCGTTTGCCAGTAGAAAACGAAAAACGAAGAACGGATGATCATATTTGTTTGTTTACATACACAAATATGATCATCAGTTATGTTTACCTAAACAAATATGATTTGCGGTCTAATCGGCTAAAACGACTATAATGTAAATAATATGTTAAATTAGAAATACATATTAGATGCCATGCACCAAAGAACACAAAAACGAGCTTACCAACTCCGAAGGTGGGATTTGAACCACGTCCTCAGCTGTCGTGGTTGATGCCTAAACCACTCGGGGTACTACTAGACTATTTAGGTTTTAGGTATTTAGGTCTGCCTCCGCCAGCAGCTTAGGCATCAGCCATGAAAGCCTCAGCTTTCATGGCTGATGTGGATTCAAATGCCACCTCTGGCGTAGGTAAAATCGGTATTTATTCTTTGGTATATGACATGTAATATTTATAACATAGTAATCTTATTCCTTAAAAAACACAAATCATAAATATTTAACAAACAACTTGATTTGTTACGCAAAAAAAATATCTTACATATTTTTACACAATCATTCAATTTAGTTAAGGTGAGTGATGCTAAGTCCGGCATATTTTATTTTGAAGGAAAGTCCGTCATATCGTCGGGGATAGAATAGAATAGAATAGAATGCTTTTTATTCAGGAACTTAGTATAAAACCGGACTTTACTTAACTAAGAAAATATACAAAAAATCATTCCTGAAAAGGCTTCCACTCAGCTTGTGTCAAGTCATCTCTATGATTTCTTGACGCTGGTCTTCCGTGGAAGCCCTTCCGAGCGAGCGCCACTGACACGCTGTACAATATAAATTGTATCTTAACTACTTAGGTACTAAAACAACATTAATATAAAAATTTTAATGCAATACCGCGTAACTACCAAAGCAGATAAAGTTCAAATATCAAAATATTTACACTCATATTTATGCACTCAAGGTATTGCATTATCCCCGACGATATAGTGTCGGAAATCAGTAGACGGACTTTCTTGATAGACGGTCTTACCCGCATTGACCTTATATTCAGAGCAAATTAAAAAAAACCGGCCAAGTGCGAGTCAGACTCGCGCGCGAAGGGTTCCGTACCATTATCAATTTATTGTTAAAAAAATACAGTTAAATCAACCTACCTCAAAAACTGTAAGAGATAATTTAATCAAACCAAAAATCGTTGATAGAGTTTATTAATGTGCATAACATATATTTTTTTTTTAATTTTGTATCGCGTAGTTTAAGAAATAGAGGGGGGGGGGACACATTTTTCAGACTTTGAAAGCTGATATCTCAAAAACGATTTGCTTAAATAAAAATGAGATTTATAAACCTTCATATCATTTTCAAAGACCTTTCTATTAATACCCCACACGCTTATATACAGCTAAAAAAAATGTTCTATCCCTCAGTTACATGTATGGAGGGCCCCCACCCCAATGGTTTTTTTATAATTTAGTATCATAATCCTGTAGCGGTTCATACAACACATATACTTACCAAATTTCGTTACTGTAGCATTTATAGTTTCCGAGTAAATCGGCTGTGACAGACGGACAGACGGACAGACGGACATGACGAATCTATAAGGGTTCCGTTTTTGCCATTATGGCTACGGAACCCTAATTACGATTATATGCTTATGTTTTTCTCATATGTTTTCAGGTATGTAGTAGTGGAGAACTTGCGTCACATGCTTGCAGAGTACGATACCAACGACCCGGTATATTTCGGGTGCCGGTTCAAACCATTCACTTCCCAGGTTTGTTTTATTTATTCATTGGTTTTACGAACCCACAAAACATTTTTACTTTGAACACCAAAAATGCATTGGTAAAGTCTGTCGGTATACTCATGACCACCCTGTATAATAATTTCATCTGAAATCATTTTATCCTATTGTCACTTATGATTAGTTATGATTGATGCCACACTGGCGCCGCATATACAGGGTGCCCGCGAGAAAAGGGAAAAAATTTAACAGCGGATCTCTGACCAAATTTAAAGTTAAAAATGTCATATGAAGTTTTCTGGATTCTGTCTATTTTAAGAGATAATTTAATTTTTTTTAAACCGTTTTAGACCGTTACGCTATGATAAACGCATTTTAGGAAACGATTTTGTCACCATGTTGTCTTAGTCTTGTCACATTGACAGAAATCAAAAGAACAAAAATATTTTTAATTACCTAGCAAATGTAAAAAAAAACTTTAAAGTGCATTTTTGCGATAGTTTGATGAATAAAATCCCTTTTTTTGTGTATTAAGGCATTCAAAACATCAAAAAAAAACTAAAAAAATTTTTTTTTGCAGGTTTGACCAAAACTCATTTAACATTTTTTTGCTTCTTTTAGTCTCAGGAATACGCTGTCAGAATTTTTCCCTTTCCTCGTGGGCACCTTGTATCTATTTTAATGAACATTTTCGCACGCTCAAATCAATTAAACATGATCGAGCGACTTAAAAATGTAATAATTGCAGGGTTACATGAGCGGCGGAGCAGGCTACGTGCTGAGTCGGGAGGCGTTAGACCGCTTCATCAACAAGGGTCTGCCGTCGCCACACTTGTGCAAGGCCAGCGAGCACGGCGCCGAAGACGCCGAGATGGGTATGACTCCTGTCACTTTGACGGCTACGTGTCACTTTGACGGCTACGTGGTACTTTGACGGCTACGTGTCACTTTGACCTCGGCTATATGTTACTTTGACCAGTTATGTGTCACTTGTCACTTTAACGGCTACTTGACACTTGTCACATTTACCACAGCTATATGTCACCTATCACATTGATCACGGCTACCGTAACACCTGTTACATTGACCACAGCTACGTGACACCTATCACTTTAACACGGCTACGTGACGCCTGTTACTTTGACTACGGCTACATGACACTTGTCAAATTTACCACAGCTATATGTCACTTTGACCACAGCTACCTGTCACATTAATCACGGCTACGTATACGTAACACCTGTCACATTGACCACAACTACGACGTCTGTCACTTTGACTACGGCTACATGAGCTGCCTTCATAGTCTAGAGGCTTTAGACCGCTTCATCAACAAGGGTCTGCCGTCACCACACTTGTGCAAGGCCAGCGAGCACGGCGCCGAGGACGCTGAGATGGGTATGACTCATGTCGGTTACTTGTCACTTTGAACACGGTGGCCTGGCACCTTTTTTTATGGAATAGGA
Organism: Thaumatotibia leucotreta; assembly: GCA_025490895.1. NCBI lineage: Eukaryota > Metazoa > Arthropoda > Insecta > Lepidoptera > Tortricidae > Thaumatotibia > Thaumatotibia leucotreta. The sequence continues at coordinate 7,741 of JALPQI010005225.1, read as the reverse complement.
TAGGAGGCAAGCGAGCCGACGTATCGCCTGATGGTAAACGATCACCGTTGCCCATGGACGCCGTCAACACCCGTAGTATTACAAGTCGTTGCCGACCTTTAAGATGGGAATAAGCTCTTTTCTTGAAGGTTTGAAGATCGTAACGGTCCGGAAACACCGCAGGCGACAAATAATTTCAGAGTCTAGCTGTGCGAGGCAGGAGATTTCTAGAAAACACACGGTTGAGGACTGCCAAACACTTCGACCACGGCTATATGTCACTTTGACCACGGCTAGGTACATGACACTTGTCACTTTGAGCTCGTTCAACGATCATGAGATCGATTGGGGGTAGGGGAGGCAGCAAAATATCACGATCACGATGGGGGCAGGGAGGAAGTCCGAACAACAATATTTATAAATCAAAATAATTTGTATTTACCATATCCCGTCAACTATGGAGACGACCCGAAAGGTCTGTAGCAATATAACTGGAAATTAGACTTTTCTTTTCAAGGTATATTTTACAGCCAGTACATTTCTAACAGGCCATATACGAGGGGGTACAGAAACTATTCATCAACATCATGAATCATAAGTAATCATACCCATTTTTAAACGTTATGGCGATAAATGTGACTAAGTATAAATTTCTCTCAATGTAATGAATTTTTAATAAAGATACTACTTATTACTGTGTTTCTTTTCGATCAATGCTCCAAAAGTTGCATCTTACACATAGATTGAAAGAAATTGTAATTGGCTACTAGTTGCCGGACTTGCCGGCCTTATTAAAAAGCTGCGACCACATATAACATGGACGTCTAACGCCACCTCAAAAATGCCCCCTAAAACAATTGTTCAATTGTGCCAAGATGAGCGGGACATAGCGCTTTTCTTAACACCGAGCATATTTCGGCGCAACATATTTGACAAATGTTTTTTAGAATGTAGCCAATCAAAACTTTGATGGACCAATCACATCTATTTTTAAATGACGGTCACGGTGTTTTCACTTAGTTGAAGTAGTGAATTTGATGTACTCATGACGTCATCGGATATGCTTCCGGAAATCAACGTTAGAGGGCGTTGATATCAATTTCAAGATCTTGTATTATCTGTACAGCCACTATTTTCTTTTCCGTTACGCGCAGTTAACAAAACGAAAGAAATGACAAAGTATTAGTTTTTTTTCATTACTTGGCTCTCAAAATATTTTTGTTTCATACATAGAGAAATGAAATATTAATTTAGCTATACTTGTATTTTTACTTTTGTCCAATTTGAATTCTTTAGCTACAAATATTTTAGATGCATTTAAAAATATATTGAATGAACGGAATGTTTTTGCAAGGTCGGCCATAATTAAATTTTCGCTTTGGTTGTCTTCGATGCTTGAACTGAAAGTGCATCGAAACGATATTATTTTAGTGATTTCATACAACGACTGTGCTTGTTCTGGACTCCTATAATTGTGCTTTTCCATGTATGTACTGTACATGGATTGAATTTTTGTAAAAATAGTGCGATGCGGTTAAATGTGTTGTTTGCCCAATTGTGGTAAAATGCGTGAGCATTTTAATGTTACTCAAAACGCATATATATGCAAATTGGAAGCCATTCGCAAAAACCGTTTCAAGATGGAAATGTACCACGAGCTCCGTTCGCCGACATTAGAAAACTGTGCAATGCGGCTACTGTTTTCTTAATTCAACTTCAATCAAACTGATAGCAAATAATATATGATACAGATGCTTAATAAGTTAGTACCTAAAAACTTTATGGATAAGGCTAGTGTAAAAATAAAACTTGAAAGTGACACACTTTTTTTGCTTTATTGTTTCTCGATCCTAGTTCGGGCGAACAGAACTAGGTCACATAATGTTTGAACTTCTTCAGCTGATTCCAAATGAGAAATGCGTGGCAAGTTCACACTTGATGTGATCTGGTTTTGTTTGTCCATTATTTCAAAGGTTACCAATCTACAAAGCTATATATATATATATATATGTATATATATCAGTGGCGGCTGTACCTTATGTGCGCTCGTGCGCTGCACTAGACGTGTGCGCCGATCTAAAAATGATCGGCGGCGGCGTTTGCTGAAAAGTCGGCGGCGGCGGCGTGATTTCGGCGTGAAATCGGCGTCAAGGTCACATTAATAAAAAAGCGGAATTCGATAGTATTATTTGTCATAGTTTAGATAAATACAATATAAATGTTCACCAAACACCACCACTGACCACCTTATCAAATATCTGATCAGTAAATATCAGTTTTCTCTTCCCACCATGTTCTAACATAACATTTTCAACAGTAACTGAGTTTGGACTAGCCCTATTCACATTACGTCTCCCAAATACCCTGTCATTGCTATGACATGCTTGCCATATGGATAAATAGGGCGCAGCCCACGTCCATTGGATTCCACCTATCTTTGCCAGGTGATCGGTCCATCATATTGCCGAAGGCCGAAGGCGCGGAGTGTCACGATTTCAGTGCTCTCCGATACAATTACGCTTCCCAACTGTCTTAACGCCAGCGAAGGCCGCAGACCGAGGTCACGCAGAGGCGCACAAATACGTCTCTGTATCTAAATTGATCGGGAAGGCCCAAATCGCGTAAGGCTGAAAGGCCTGGAGCGTCCCACAGAGGCACGCCAGGTGACGAGACTGAAGGCCGAGCTGCCAGAGTCTAGCGCTCCCATGCTATACAATGATTTAGTGTGACACTCTGCGGCCCTCCGATTCGTTTCAATTCCTTGTGGAGGCCGAAAGCCGAACTGCACAATACACTTAGGGCTACACAGAGGTACGCCAGCTCGCCTCACTCGTACTCATTCGGTGATTCTCCATGGTTTCAGCCAATATAACTTTATAGTCGGCAAACCGAAGATGAGTGATACAATATTCGCTAGTGGTGTTCTATCTAAATCTATTGGCAAGCAAGTCAAGCCTATGAAAAGAATCACGCAACCAGAGTCAGTATTTTTCAAGGCAGAAAGCGAGAAGCATCTGGCTAAATTTGATAACCGTGAGGCAGATCCAGAACAGCTATGGTCTTTCTTTAAATCAAAAGTCATACGAATACTAGATTCCATGGCGAAAAAGCCCGTCATTAGAAAATATTTAATGGATAACTGACCAGACATGGGAGCTAATCGTCAGGAGGAAGGAAATTAAGAACATAAACTCCCCGGCATCAAAACAAGAATACTCGAACCTCAGCATAACTATCAAAAAACGGTGCAGAAGAGACAAAAACTGCTATATACAAAGTGTCTGCGCAGAGGTAGAAAAACACGCCGAAAAGTATCAGACCGGAGACCTTTTTAATAAAATTAGAAAACTCACAAGAGATTTTAAACCTCACTCCTGGACGATAGATGACAAGGACGGCAACCCAATCAACAACATCGAACTGGTGGTACAACGGTGGAAAGAGTATTGCGAGGATTTGTACAAAGATCAATCAGACGTCGGCGGCAATACGTTTAGGGTGGAAGAATTAGAACCTGATATTCTCATGTCTGAAGTAAATGAGGCTATTCGAAAGCTAGAAGGAAACAAGGCTCCAGGACCGGACGGAATTACCTCAGAAGCTTTAAAAGCACTTGGTCCTGAAGGAGTAGCATTACTGCGACAAGACATCTCCCTGTCTCAATCGTCGCTGCAATTGTCTGGATTTCGAATACCGGTCTTGAAGACGAACTAGGGGGCTACCATGATCTCCTAATGCGATTCAGTTTAGGACCTAAACTGAATCGCGATGTGTCAGTTACATAAAATGACTATTAAAAATTGGCTAGCCGAACCTAAACAGAATTGCATTCAAGAGGTCATGGTATCCCCCCTGGACACTACAATATAAGTACCGGTAGTCTACCTGTTTGGCTTACTTGTTCTACTGTTTGTTGGTTGGTTGTTCTTTGGACACATAGTCCGCAAACCTCTGGGGAAGACCTCCAAAAACTTATTGTCACAAGAAAGATTGGAAATAAAAGGTCGAGAGGAAGGAGTCCCATACGCTGCAGAGACCAGATACGCACCTCACTCAACTTTCGGGTTGCTGAAGCGATCCACGCTGCGGAAAATTGGAGTGGTTGGTGGAAGATCGTGAAAGACAAATTGATGAGTTGATAAGTCACAACCCCCAGAATTGGGTTATCGACACAAAGAGGAGTAGTCTACTTGCTACCGGTGAAGATACTGTACTACAGCCCAGGTCTCGATCAATTCAAATGCTTAATAGACCACGAACACGAACGCTAACATGAGGGGTAAGTTATACCTCTCGGTCTTCTGTATATCGTCACGTTGCTTGCGTATGTGATTTAAGGTGCTAAAGCTTTCCTAGAAACGGAAACCGGCTTGTCCAGGAGGCTGGAAGTTGTCGAGCCTAAGAACCTACGTGTAATGAGTGATGACACTCGAAAGCAACTAATAGGTTGACAGTAAATTCCCTACATAAGAACGTTATATACAAATACATACAGCAAATACGAAGCTTAAGTGTGTAATAAATATTTAGCCCATAACTCTGTAAATATCTCTGTATAACTCTGTTATTCAGTCAAGGCCACGCCGATTTCACGCCGACCGTTAGTCGGCGGCGGCGGCGTGGCAAAAAAAGTCGGCGGCGGCGTGACGCCGGCGCGGCGCACACGTCTACGCTGCACTACCATAAAATTTAACAGAATCGTTATCAATAAACATTTTCAAATATGTACCCATTCCGTCCATTCGATATTCCTATATTTTTATTTTCATATCTATAAAAAATCTATGGAACTGTTCACTATGGCGAAGTCCTTTAAACTATTATTTTCGTACGTACTGAAAGTCATCCGTGCGCTCGGCGGAGCGCACTCGCCATCGAGTCGAAATTGTATGGGAATCGCGTAAACACCTCTGGCGCGTGAGACGGAAGATGCTACGTACAAACTGTATGAAGAAATTTGCGAATTTGGAGCGCCGTCCCGACTGGGCGGTGCCGATGACTTCCGAAATGTCCCGACTAGACACGAGGCGGCGCGCATCGGCCAGAGAGGCGTAATTATATCTTTGCACTTGTTGTTTCTGTTATTTATTACACGGAATTTCTTAATTTTCTTATTAGCATAATTATAAAATTGAAATGTAGGTGAGGTAAATAAAATAATATTTTATGAAGTCAAAAGCTGTATGTGCTGTATTGCATTTTTTAACCACGACATTATTTTCCATACTAACTATACTAAGTGCACCACCGGTTCTCGAAGTCAGCAGCCGCCACTGATATATATATATATGTATATATATGAGAAAAGTTGCCGTGAATCATCAATAGATGTCGCTGCAAGCAAAAACCTTGACTGATAACTCTATACACTATTATTCAATATACTCTATGATGACGGTTTCAGTTTTTATAGGTTAATATTGAAATTCATTACCGTGCTGCATTAAACAGGAGATGACACTCAACTAAAATTCAGGACCGTTTTTGAAAGGCAATTAAGTATAGCGTGCGGCTTCCATGTTTTATTTGTTCGTAGCAAAAAAGGCACTACTTGATACTGGTTTATTCCCATCGTTCCAGGTATCTGCCTGGAAAGGATCGGCGTGAAAGCCGCAGACAGTCGGGACAGTCTCGGCCGCGGTCGGTTCTTCCCGTTCATGCCGCGCGATCATCTCTTCCCCAATAAAGACAAGGACTTCTGGTATTGGAAGTACATCTACTACCCGTCCGATGAGGTAATACCCTTTCACCCTTGTTCATAAACGTATACTATAGGTAATTTCACCAGAGTTGAGGCGTTGTGTAATCAACGCACACATCCAAATGAAATACTAAATTGCAAAAAAAATGTGAATGAATGAATGACTTGCGACAAAATATTGAAGCAAATCCCTTGAACAAACTTTTTGGTCCATCTTACAGTTGCAATTGAGTTTGCAGTCAGTACCAAAAAATAACACTAATTTCAAATTCCCCGTGTGATTACATGACATGTTGATGTGTCCGTGACCTCAACTCTCGTGGAACTATCTGTAACTTAGCAAGCCGCTAATTAATGTTTGTTCCTTTCGGTCTTATGAATATGTCTATAAGACCGAACGGGATAAACACTTAACGGCTTGTTAAATTAGGAGACGTTTATGAATAAGGGGGATATATTGAAATTACTGAAGGTAATATTAAAAATAAACTCTGAATTTTTAAATGAAGGTGCATTTTGTTTTGAATTTTGGAATTTTATAACAAGTTGTTGCTGTGTGAGGCACTAAATCAAGTCATTGGCGATGAAGGATTGAAATCTATTTTATTGTTTCAGGGCCTCGATTGTTGTTCAGATCACGCTATCTCTTTCCACTACGTGAACCCGCAAGAGATGTATATATTAGACTACTTAATCTACCACCTCCGGCCTTACGGTATAAAATATGGCGTTTCAGAAACCAAAAATAGTGCAATCGTAGGCAGTAATGATACTAAGATAGGTACTCAGTAGTTTTATGCTTTGACGTAATTGTAAGGGTGGAAAAACCTGTAGGTTTTTTAACAGAGATAGAGCTATACTAAGGAAAAAGAGGTAAATGAGATTTTTCACTTTTAGAGACACTCAGTCAGCGTCAGATTAAAAAATGCTTTATTGCTGTCAGGTTTGTAACGTTAAGAAATAAATTTCAATGAAACCTCGGTTTTGGTGTTCATTTTATAAACTTTAAGCAATATTATTATATAAAAACTCCGATCAAGTTAAAATCCTAAAGATATCTTACTTAATTCTCGTTACGAACCTGACTGGAAATGGGTGCCCCTAAAAGTGAAAATGCCCAAATATCACTATCTCATTCCAGTTAATAGTTCCGTCTTTACAACTGAATTAATTCCGGTCTAAGATAACGCTTTCGAAAGTTACGCCCGATTTCTACTGCGGAACGAAATTATTAATAACTCCGTATTACTTTCACCGCTGGTGGCACTCAAAACAGAACTATATACTTATTCATAATCGTTAGCAGGCTGATAATTATCATTTGGCCTTCTCAGTCTTATCAATATTTGTATAAGATGGAAAGGGACAAACGATACTTTTCCGCTTGCTACGTTAGACGTTTATGAAGGGGGTAACACTTCGCCCGCGATGGATCCGAAACGGAGTCATTAATGAGTCCGCTCCGCTCGCGTTAAGGCGGGCTTTATACATAGGTTAAGTATTTCAGTTACCTGTAAGACGTGATATTATTAAAGATTAGCAGTGATCGGAATTATTAGTTTAAGACTTTTTTTTATTTGTAGAGATGCCATATAGGAGAGCAGTTGTCAATAAGTTTTTACACAATTATTAGCGCTATATGCGTGCGTTAACGTTTTCCTATTTAGTTACCAAATATTTTTAATATAAAAATCAATTATTGATTGATTTACAAATAAACTTTAAGAGATTGTGGATTTTCGCATAATTGCGAAATGATAGACATCAATATTGAAAATACAAAATAATGGTAGTAAAATTAAACAGTCATTTGTCAAACTGTCTTAATCGTGTACGAACTTTCAGGAACACATACAATTTGAATAATTCTAATATTATGGGAAAATCGGTGTCGACTGTCCATTAGACATATTGCTACGAACAAATAAAACATGGAAGCCGCACGCCATACTAAAATGCCTTTCAAAAATGATCCTGAATTTTTGTTGACAAATGTCACCCTCTCTTCAATGCATCACGGCAACGAATTTCAATGTCAACCAATAAAAACTTAAACCGCCA